>CAUZXS010002189.1:5000-109919 GCA_963585895.1 Sepioteuthis lessoniana
ATTGTACACACATGAAAATCTAGTCCCCTTTGAAGTAATCTCCTCCAGCTGCAATGCACTTGTTCTACCGTTCCAACAACTTCTGGAAGGCCCCATGGAAGTCCTCTGTGTGAGTGTGTCAATGACCTTCATCACAGCCTCTCTCATTTCCTCAATTGTCTCATAACAACTGTCTCTGAGCTTAGGGAATAACCAAAAGTCACAGGGAGCAACGTCTGGACTGTAGGGAGGCTGAGGAATTGTCTTGATGCCGATCTTGATCAAATAGTCTGAGACAAGGATAGAGTTGTGGATTGGTGTATTGTTCTGGTGGAAATGCCACTGATCCGATTTGAAGAGTGCTGGCCTCTTCCGACGGAATCTCTTCCCGAAATCCCTTAAAACCTCAACATAATAACCCTAACCCTAACCTTTTGGCCAATTAAGTCTGGTGTATTGACTTCCTTACGCCTCCCACACCTCTCATCATCCCTCACAGACTCCGTACCTTCCTTGAATCTCTTATGCCACTCAAAAATTGATGATCGATTCATGCAAGATGCTCCAAAAGCAGTCTGAAGCATTCCCTATGTTTCTGTGGCATTTTTTCCAAGTTTAAAACAGAATTTTATTGCATATCATTCTTCTAAAGTGTCCTCACGTCCAGATTGCATTTTAGAAATTCACCACCTGTGACAATCAGGCTTTAGTAGGGTGTATTCCAATTGCTGCTGTACCTGTTCATTTGAAGCTGAAATCCTAAAAATTGGTCAGTCATCTGATAAGATGTATAGCAATAAGATACTGAATTTTCAAGAGTCTACAAGAATTTTGAATGCCTGTAGAAAAAAATTTGGAAACCTATTGAATGCACCATGTAAAATTGAAGAAGGTGAATGTCTTTCAATTCCCTCTTGTTTTTCTGTTGACTAAGATTTATACATCTGTAATGTTTCAAAGTTTGAAATTCTATTCTCAACTGAGATGAGAAAAAAAAGTTGGAATATAAATCAATGTATAATAATTCTTAGTATAAAAAAATTAAATAATTCAAACCATGAAATTAAAGTTTTTATTGATCACCTTTTACAAAACTGAGTCAAAAGTTTTGCAATATTTTGGTAGCATAATATAAAACTTTGCTGCTCTAGCTGCTTTTACTGAGGTCGTTAAGGTGACAAACGACACTGAACAGCTGCAGGAGAGAAGTAGTTCTTTCCAGTCCAAGTGGTCACTGTTGAATGAGGTAGAGTTTCTCTTTGTCTTTGGGAAGATCCTTTCTTTAGGTATGTGCCACTCCTACTTCCTGTCAGGGACTTCTGGGAACTGCTACCTTTTGCAGTTTATTTTATTTTGTTTTTCTATGGTTATTTTTATTATGCTCCACAAGCTCAAATTTATTCTAAAATGTTACCTACAAACTATTTACTTAGAAATTATATACATATTGGACCATTGGGTAGTGTTTACTAATGGCCCAGGAGACCAGGGTTTAATCCTAGGTCGAGTTATACCAAAGACACAAAAAATGGTACTTTATGCCTCCTTGCTTAACACTCAGGATTATAAGGTATGGATCTACCTTTGAGTGGAGCAATCTAGGAAAAGGAATTGCACCCTCCTCTACACCTCAATATAGTAGCTAATGAAATGGAAGCCTTTGGGTTGGCCTCAATTACCGACACCAACTTTTTACTTACTCTCTCTATATATATATATATATATAGTATATAGTGTCTGTCTGTGTGTGATTGTGTGTATGTATATATATATATATATATATATAAACAGGATTAAGCAGGCAGTGAATAAATCATGAGGGTTGATATGCCATAAAATACAACCAACATAGCTCTTTATCTTTTTACTTTTTTATTTGTTCATTGTTGGGCATTTTCGAGAAAACAGAAAATTTTCCCTGACAGAATAAGTCCTTTTTATATATATAGAATTTGACAAATATCATCTTTCATTTTTCTCATTCTTGTTGCTTTTTTTTTTTTTTTTTTTTTTTTTTTTGCAACCTATTTTGGTTGTCACTTTTACAACAAGAAACAGTGCACACTAAAAATATATATAGCAAACCGGGATCATCTTCATTTTCATTTTTAATGTCTCTTGGCTATGATACTACACTGCATCTCGTGGTGAATCTCCTGTTTTGCAACTCAGAGGAGTGTGGCATATCCCTTCACTGCTATTACTCCCTGCTCCACTTTGACCTGGAGTAGCTGTACCTGTCAGGGTTCAATCTATGGTTCAAATAGAACTTTGCCCTGTTGGCTGGGGCTGTAGAATGTCCTTGATATGACACTAACTAATCTGATGGTGAGGGGTCTCGTAATGCTGGAGCTTTGGGAAATGCAGAGTAACCCTTCGTTGCCATCGTTCCCAGGTCTACTCTGGCCCAGAGTGATAACACTTGATAGGGTCCCATCTATGAGTCAAATAGAACTAAACTGTGTACTTATGCTCAACTGAATTGTTTGAAATTGAACTGCTTATGTATAAAAATGGATTTGGCATTAAATAACCTACAGTGGTTGATATGCCATAAAACCAAACCAAAGTAATCAAATAGAACTGTTTAAGGTTATAAGTATTAGATATACTGTACATATAACTATGCAAAACAAACTGATGAAATAGAAATACTTACTTGAAACCATTTAGTTATGTATAGATTATTGGTATTGGATAGGAATACTTGAAACTTTGTGCAAATCATTTGTGTTGGATTGGAATTTTTGTTACCATATTACTATGCAAACGAATGGTTAAATAGAAAAAGTGATTTTAAAAAATGATTGCGACAAAGTTGAAAATATAGTTTGGATTATAATCAGATTTGCAAATGAATCAAATTTTGGCATTAAATAACCCTCAAAGAGTTGATATGTCATTAAATAAACCAAATCAATATCATTTAATCCCTTTGCTTTTTCGTTATTCTTTCACTATGATTTTCTTTTATTATACTTTTGTGTATGGAGGAAAATTGCCATGGTGTAATGGCTAACATGCTGAACTGCAGTCTAAAAGAGTTTGAATTCCTGTTGTGCTATTCCATTCACTTTTCAGCTTATACCCTTTGTAAAGATATGTAGCCACCTTATACCCACAGGCTCAGTTGGCTGGGGCTGCAGAATACACCAACTGCATCTTTGCAGAGGGGTAAGAATCCCCAACAAGTTTCCTGGATATGATACTAAGCAATCTCATAGTGAGGCTCCAGTAATGCTGGCACTTTGGGGAATGCAGAGTACCCCTTTTTTTTGCCATCGGTCCCAGGTTCACTCTGACTCAGTGGTAGCACCTGATAGGGTCAAGTAAAACTAAAATGCGTACTTATGCTAAGGTGAATTGTTTGAACCAGATCTGTTTTTAACATTGAAACTGTATTTACGCTAAACTGAATTGTTTGAAATTGAACAGTTTTTACATTTAACTGTGTGTGAACAATAAAAACTGTATTTATGCTAATCTGAATTGTTTGAAATAGAACTGTATGCATAAAAATGGATTTGGCATTAAATAAGCTGCAATGGTTGCTATGCCATAAAACCCAACCAACCTGCTATGGATTAGCTCGTATTATGGGGAAAAGGTTTGTTGTATTATTTTTGTACATAGTAATAGGTTTTGAGTTTAGGTATTTGACTCCTTTGTTTTTGTTTTTACCTTATTTAACTTGGCTTCTCCGTCGATGGAAAGCTGCAAGAGAATTTAAGGAAGGAAGAAAAGTAACAAAGATACCAAGACGTTATTTCAGGGTTTTAACGACTATTTAGTGGACAAGGAAAATGGCTGTGTCTCCGAGACAAGGTGTTAAAATATATTAAGTCATTTTCAGTGGGATTATGAAGTCAAAGTTTGTGATATGTTTAGTAGGTGTCTTCAATTGAGGCCACTGCTAGAGGAAATGAAACCTGCCCTCCTCAGTTTGAGACTGGGTGAACATGTTTGCTAACTACTATCAATCAAGAGAAAGTAGGTCCATTCAGTATCAAGGGTAAAGTTGAATTGAGAATTTCTCTTTAGTTCCCAAAAGGCCCTTTTAAGGCATGTACCACACCTATTTCCTGTCAGAGGTCTTCTGGAAACTGCTACACTTTCTGAATATATTTTAATTCTTTTTTTTTTTTTCTTTTCTAACCACCACAGTATCACTGCTGTTGTTCTAAAAGAATTGCATTGGCATTAAATAACCCATAAAGGTTGATATGCTATTAAAAACAAAGTAACCAAACCAATCTAAGTTATAATTTCAAAATTATGACTTAATTTTTATGATAATGCTTATAAAGTGTATAAGAATTACTCCTAAGTATTTGAACATGCTGAAAATCTGTTTCCTAATTCCTAACATTGCAAGAATTGGTATGCTATTGAATAAAAAAAACAAACTAAAACAAGCCCAGTTGGCTGGGGCTGCAGAGGAGTGAGACCCCCCCCTCCCAACAAGTGTCCTGGAAATGACCCTAAAAACTCTGGTGGTGAGGCTTCAGTAATGCTGGAACTTTAGGAAATGCAGAGGACCTCTTTATTCCCATTGCTCCCAGGTTCACTTTGGCCCAGACGCAGTAGCACCTTATCTATGGGTCAAATAGGACTAAACTGTACTTAAGCTCAACTGAATTCTTTGAAACAGAGCTATTTTACATTTAACTGTGTGTAAACAAAAACTGAATTGCCATAAAACCAAATCAAACTAAAACATTGCTAGGACAGAAAATAGTGAATGGATTAAATTAAAATATAGTTGACTCAGACACTTTCTCTAGTGTGTGTCTAGGGAGGAAGGTAAAAATGCAGGATCTCTCAAAATAGATGCAAGCCATTAATATGGTAATGATTTCTTACTGAGACAAGCGTAATGGCAGTTATGTGGAACACGTCATGTAAAAAATGCATCCTTTGGAGATATCAAATCAATGTTTTTCTAATTGTTATTTTATCAGCTTCTAGGATGTGCAATATTTTTTTATTTTCTTGGCTCAGTAATAAATCATTATCATATTAATGGGTTGCATCTGTTTTGAGACAGTTTTGAATAATTTTGTCTCCAAATAAGTAGCGACGCAAAATATCTTTTCTTTTGTCCAAGGCATTGTGATTGAGGATTAATAGTTGTTAGTGTATACTATTTATTATATGCCTGCTAATTGATATTGTGCCGTTTTTAGTTTTAAGGCATTTGTGTTTGTTGGGTTTTCCAAAATGGCTTCCGAAGAAATAGATCTACGACCTCACAAATACTAACCATCCGCAGAATCCTTGAGGGTGTACGGGCAAAGAACCTACAAGCGACATTAATATTTGTCGACTTTACCAAGGCTTTCGACTCCATTCACAGAGGAAAGATGGAACAAATCCTACTAGCGTACGGCATACCTAAAGAAACCGTAGCGGCAATAACGATTCTCTATAGAAACACTAAAGTAAAAGTACGATCACCAGATGGAGACACAGAATACTTCGACATTGTAGCAGGAGTACTACAAGGGGACACGCTGGCTCCGTATCTCTTTATCATTTGTCTAGACTACGTACTTAGAACATCGATTGACAAAATCAAAGAGAATGGCTTCGAACTGACGAAGAAAAGAAGCAGAAGATATCCCGCAACAACAATTACCGACGCCGACTACGCCGATGACATAGCGATACTGGCAAATACACCTGACCAAGCCGAAACACTTCTGCATAGCCTGGAACGAGCAGCAGCAAGCATAGGCCTCCATGTTAATGCACACAAAACGGAATATATGTGCTATAACCAAACGGGGGACATCTCCACTCTAGAAGGAACCCCTCTTAAACTAGTAGACAAATTCACGTACCTAGGAAGCAGCGTCGAATCAACCGAAAAGGACATCGAAACGAGGTTAACGAAAGCATGGACAGCTATCAATAGGCTATCGACTATATGGAAATCAGACCTAACCGATAAAATGAAACGCAGTTTCTTCCAGGCAGCGGTCACATCGATACTGCTATATGGATGCACTACATGGACGCTAACGAAACGGCTGGAGAAGAAACTAGATGGCAATTACACAAGAATGCTGCGTGCAATCCTGAACAAGTCCTGGCAGCAACACCCCACAAGACACCAACTGTACGGCCACCTGCCCCCTATCACGAAATCTATTCAAGTTAGGCGAACCAGACATGCAGGACATTGCTGGAGAAGCAGAGATGAACTCATAAGAGATGTACTCTTATGGATCCCCACACACGGCCGCGCAAAAGCAGGACGACCAGCACGAACGTACATTCAGCAGCTATGTGAGGATACAGGTTGTTGTCCTGAAGACCTACCTAGGGCGATGAACGATAGGGAGGAGTGGCGAGAGAGGGTCAGGGATATCCGTGCTGCCAGCACGATATGATGATGATGATGATGATGTATACTATTTACAAATCTGAAACAAAAAAGAACAACATTATTATTAGTAGAGGTATTAACAGTCACATGGGTCCCATGTATGTTGAGACACCCAGTATGAATGCATTTACTGAGTAGGCATAAATAATAGGCCTGTCACATGGGTTCCATGTATGTTGAGTCACCCAGTATAAATACATTTACCGAGTGGGCATAAATAATAGGGGAGTCACATGGGTCCCATATATGTTGAGACAGCCAGTAGATGTGCCAATTTTTTTTAACTGATTTCTCTTTTCTGTTATGATTATCCAGTCAAAAGATTTTCGTCGCTGGCATGCACAGCCAGAAAATGTATAATTACCACAGTTGCCATCATCATCATGTCATGCTGATAGCATGGATCTCTCTGACCCTCTCTCGTCACACATCTCTATCATCCATTGCTCCTGGGAGGTCTTCCAGGCTACATCCTGTATCGGCACAGAGCTGTTGTATATAGGTTCTAGCTGGTTGTCCAACCTTTGCTCGTCCATGTGAAGGGGTCCACAGGAGCATGTCGCTTATGAGTTTGTCCTTTGGATAGTTTTTATGATGGGTGGTAGGTGGCTGTACAGCTGCTGTTTTGTGGGGTGTTGCTTCTAGGTCTTATTCAATATTGCTCACAGCATTCTCATGTAATTGCCATCAAGCTTTTTCTCCATACGTTTAGTTTGCGTCCATGTGGTGCATCCATATAACAGTATCAACACAATCACTGCTTGGAAAAAACTGTTTTTTTGTTTTTTTTAGGTTTATTGATATTTAAAGTTTTCAGTTTTCGAACTTTAGAAAAAGGCTTTGTCTATGTTGCTATGAAGTCTGGCGCAAGTTTTGCTCGCTTTTGTTTCTTAGATGTAGAATACCATGTTTAGTGTAAAGTTAGGCAGGTTTCGATCCCAGCTTGAAACATCCACATCTCTTAGTAGACCTATCTCTAATGAAATACAATTGATTTTGTATGTAAGTGAACTTAATATGTCAGTTGTAATAAAGAAAGGATTGATAAGATAGATTATTGGGCATTAGGTGTAATGAAGGAGTTGGTAATTTTATGAAGTCCATCTCTCTACTCTTCCCTAATGGGAGGTCTGCTTCATTAATATCTTCTGGATTTATATCACACTTTGAAAATAAAGTTCTTTTGAATGACACAAAGATTTTCACTTCTACAAAGACGGACCTGAAGACTTTAGAATCTTTTCAAACAAAGAATATCTGCAAATATGAAATGCAGAGTATATACAGACACATATGCTGACCGTTTTCTCTTCTGAGGGTTAAAACACCTATCCCTTCCCCACAAAAAAGGGTATGACCTAAAAATGTAGCGAGAAGAGAGGCTCTGGTGAGTTTGGGGTACTCGTTTATAACAATTATTCCCAACACCACTCTGACAGATGTAGTTGGTTTCAGAAGTCTCTTTGAAGAAGAATCAACCTATTGGACGCTAATCAACTCGCTTAACTTGCAAAAATGAACTGATGGATGTGCACCAATCAGACATCAGCAAAATGCTGTGGTTTTCCACTTCAAACTTAGTTTCTTTTATCTTCATCAAATCTCACCACTTCACATAGGCTTATCTCGTTCTCCTCCATAAAACAAGTCACACCTCTTGCTTGCTTTTCTTCTGATTTCCACGTGCCGGCAGCAGAGAGAGCCCACCTTCTGTTTCTTTGAGGTAAGATTGTTCATGGCATTACTACTTAGAATATGCTGACTGTTTATCTTCTGAGGGTTAAAACAACTATCCCTTTCCCACAAAAAAAAGGGTATGAAACAAAACCGTAGCCGGAAGAGGGGCTCTGGCGAGTTTTAGATACTTGTTTATAACAATTACTCCCAACACCACTCTGACAGATCTGTTGGCGAGGCTTAGAATATGCTGACTGTATTTGCTATTGAGCAGGTAGGACTTCCCGACCTTCCCCAAAAAGGGGTTGTTTTGGATGACACTAAACTACATCAAATGGTCAGACTCCATTTTTAGAGATTTGGGAATTGTGGAGTACCCCTTTCATTGTAACTATACTCTGTTTACTCTTGGCTCGAGGCATTTTTAGAAACTCTTGGTATGTGTGGGCTACGGTCCTGTGCTTGATACCCACAATAAAAATGCCTTGTGCTGAACCTGCATGTATATGGGTCACTCAACAAATACCAGTACACCTTATATTATTACTACTAGGCCTTCTCTGACCCAGAGAACTAGTACCTATTATGGTCCAATCTATGGGTAAAATAATTGTATTTGAAAATTATCTAATTAGATTGGAATACTTGAAACTGTTTTTAAACAAATATTATCAAATAGAAGTAATTACTTGATACCGTAGAATTGTATAATTATTTGAATTAGATTGGAATACTTGAGACCATATAACTGTGTGCAAACAAATGAATATTTATAGAGTTACTTGAAACCATAGTCTTGTCTGAATTAGTCTTAGATTGGAATACTTGAGACCCAATAACTGTGTGCAAACAAATGAATATTTATAGAGTTACTTGAAACCATAGTCTTGTCTGAATTAGTCTTAGATTGGAATACTTGAAATTCTATAACTGTGTACAAATTACCTAATTTCTACATGGAATAACTCAGGAGATATTGATATGCAATAAAACAAATTGCACCAACTCTTATATATGTAAGTTAGGATAGCTCATATTGTCAACAGGGTTTAATGACTCAAGTTTCTTGGCTATACTCAGCAGTTCAATCTTTTGACTTGGACTGATCATCACATCAGTAAAAAACAGTCACCAAGCACCATTGACTCTGTGCTACACTATCCTAACTTTAAATATGTGTCCTATCACTGATATTAAGCACTCTTTATCTATCAATATAGAAAACTACATTATTGATTATTATATGTAATCCTCAGATAGAACCTTTTATCTGTGTGCATGTTAACACACACGTAATTTAAACATCAAACGCTGATTTGCCAGTTAAATGGCCAACTTTTTCTTACTATACATATTTTCCTGTAGGTTTTTGTATTTCACATTTCTAATCATCCATCGTTAACTTAAAATTATTAATATCACCCCTCATGGTCCTGATGATGGTTCAGTAGAACCGAAACGCTATAGTGTTGACCCGTTAATAAATCATTCCTTCCACTTGGATCGTTGTTATCAGTTTTTCTACATATATGAGTGTTGACTGACTGTAGTTAAGGGTGACCCGAAGGCTCCCTTTTTAATGGCTACTACACTGAGGTATAGGGGAGAGTGCTACTCCTTTCCCTGGAATGCTCCTCTTACCCTTGATCCATACCTTATGCCTAGTGTTAAGCAAGGAAGCATCAAAGTACTATATTTTTGAGTTTTTTGTATGCGTGTGTAGTAAAGTTAGCAACCATAGTCAAGAGCAATCCAAAGGGTCCTTTTTCATTAGCTACAGCACTGAGATGTAGGGGTAGGATGCTACACCTTTCCCTGCATTGCTTCACTTTACCCTAGATTTGTATCTGAGGTGGCATCAAGTATCATTTTTTGAGTCTTTGATATATATATTTACACACACACACACACACACACACACACACACACACACGCGCGCACAAAGCTGTAGTTGAGGACTATAAAACATTAAGCATAGAAAATGACAAAAAGATTCAATGAATATATTTGTGATGTAGTGTAAAAAAAAATTTCTAAAGATAACTATTCAAGACTAATGTTACCTCTAATACATAAATAGCATTTTTCTCAGAGAAAAAGTTGGAAATATTTTAAAGTAAATTTCTTCTACTTTATCTAATGAAATCTATACAGAATGATTTCATTTGGACAAAAAAAATCTTACATAAAGATAAACTTCTGGAAAAATTAAGTCAGTTGACATTTTATTCAAAACCTCAATGTATGGAACTCAATAAGCACAATAATGTAGTCAATCATGAGCCATATGCTTTTTTTTTTCCAGTTTCTTTGATTATACAGATTTTTTTAATTTTTTTTTTTTTTGCTACTCCTTGAAATAGCTTGGTTGTAGTATTTGCAAATACATATTTAGTAAACATGAAAATAAAACAATTGTTTAAAATGCATTTGATACATAAAAATGTGCTCAAATGCTGGCCAGCAAAGCAGAAGACATTATAGTGAGATGAAACTTTATTTGAAAATAAAGTTTTATCTGATAATTATGTCTGATATGTAGTTGATACATGAACCTTATGGAAATGAAACAAAAGTAAAATAGTGAAATTTTTATTACTTTTAGTTTGTCTATCTGTGTGTGATCGCTGATAAATAAGTACACCCCAACCAAATATTTTTTTCATAAAAAATTAATGTTCTTAACAAAAGATACCAGGATATTATTATTCTTGTGAAATATTATTGTCAAAACACATAAAGTATTATTACTTTAGGTATGTATGTAGCAGTCCAAAAATAAAGTTAAGATCATATATAATTTTATTTCCTGAGCTTTAATGATGTTGATTTTAGTAATTATGCCTAATATCTGTTTTGGTTGGATAAAGTTTCACTAAAAATAATAAAAACCAATTGGGTTTATTTTTTTAATATAAACTTTTTATCAAAAACTTGACTTAAATGTTTGTGATATTGTTACACACACCCACAGAATTAAAAAAAAAAATTGAAGATTAAAACCAAGTTGTTGAAACTATATGTAATTTCAACATTGTTTTAATTTTTCAGTTAAATTTCTTAATCCTATAGTTATATTCAAATTTATATGTGTCGATATATCTATATATCACAATGCACATATACAACACTGACCGTCAGCATAGCAAATATTTTTTCTATAGCTAATATTTTATGAGAATTCAAATCTTCTTAAGCTATATTTTTAAATAGCTGGTAACATCTTGACTATTTGTATTTAAATGTCAATTTTCAATAAAAATTATAAATTTTTTTTCTCTCCACCAACTCCCTAATTCTCGACTCCCCCCCCTGCCCAAGTTTCTGCCTGCTGTTGCCCTCCTCCACTTTTATGCTTTCATATTGATAAATGCATCAAGATCCATGGGCATGAATACTTTCTTTTTTGCCTTCTGTTTTCCCAGGCATGCATCAAGTGACCTTTCTGATTCTGTCCTTAGATTTTTATATATTAGTCACCTTCCATCCCTAAATCTATCTTTTAACATTTAAAAAAAAAAAATCTATTTATCCTTTGGGTCCTTTATAGACTGCCATCTAACTTATCTGCATATCCCTTTCCCAATGAACTTTCTATCATCAATTTTCTTGTACTATT
This sequence comes from Sepioteuthis lessoniana, assembly GCA_963585895.1. NCBI lineage: Eukaryota > Metazoa > Mollusca > Cephalopoda > Myopsida > Loliginidae > Sepioteuthis > Sepioteuthis lessoniana. The sequence continues at coordinate 16,667 of CAUZXS010002189.1, forward strand.
GTTTTTCCCCTGGAATGTATTGTCAACTTGAATTTGGTGTTGAATTGCAAATATAAAATACCTCAAATCCTTTTTTCATGAGACAGTCATAGACTTTCTCTTTGCTGCTTCTTCCTCTCTTTTTTTCTACCTCTCTTTGCTTCTTCTTACACCTTTTTTTTTATTTTTTTTTCTTCTCTTTGCTGCTTCTTCCTTTTTTTTCTGCCTCTCTTTGCTTCTTCTGACACCTTTTTTTTTTCTTTTTTTTTTTTTTTACTTCTCTTTGCTGCTTCTTCCTTTTTTTTTTTCTGACTCTCTTTGCTTCTTCTTACACCTTTTTGTTTTCCTTTTTTTACTTCTCTTTGCTGCTTTTTTTTTCTGCCTCTCTTTGCTTCTTCTGACACCTTTTTTTTTTTTTTTTTAACTTCTCTTTGCTTCTTCCTTTTTTTTCTACCTCTCTTTACTACTTGCTCTCTGTTGCTTCTAATTCTTTTTCCCCCTCTCTTTGTTGCTTGCTCTCTCATTTGCTTCATCTTTCTCTTCTCTCTGCTGCTTCTTCCTCTCTTTTTTTTCTACCTCTCTTTGCTTCTTCTTACACCTCTTTGTTTTTTTGGGTTTTTTTTTATACTTCTCTTTGCTGCTGCTGCTGCTTTTCTTTCTACCTCTCTTTACTACTTGGTCTCTGTTACTTCTAATTCTTCTTTCCCCCTCTCTTTGCTGCTTGCTCTCTGTCTTTTGCTTCATCTTTTTCTTCTCTTTGCTGCTTCTTCCTCTTTTTTTTTTAACCTCTCTTTGCTTCTTCTTACACTTCTTTCCTTTTTTTTCTACCTCTCTTTGCTGCTTTTTCCTCTTTTTGTTTCTTTTTTTTTCTACCTATCATTGATTCTGGCACTGTCTTTTTTTTCTTACCATCTATTGTTAGATTTGAATTTTTCCATTTAAGTTCTACTTGTTTTTAGTTTTCTTCACAATTTTTTTCCTTCATTTTTCTGGCTTTCCTCAGGATATTTTGTTTGTTCTTTTTTTCTTTCCTTCCATAATTTCCCAAAGCTTCATATTTGCTTCTTCTACCTCTCATTCTTCATTTTTTTCGTAACATTTTTTTTACTGGACACCACCTTTGATTCCTATGATATAAAACTGATTTTCTCCTTCAGTCTTATCTTTCTGATTTCTGCCATTTCTTGCTCACTGCTCCTCCTGCTTCCTTTTTCATTTACACAGTCTCCTCTCTCTCTCAACAGTTCCTTTTCTCTTTTCTTTCCCCCCCCTCATTCATCGACTCCTCCTCTTTCTCCTTTACCCCATTGCACATTTTCCTCTTTCTCATACACAGACCCTTTTTTTTCTCTCTCCCTTTTCCTCCAACTCAGACCCTTTTTTCTCTCTCCCTTTCTCCTCCCACACAGACCCTTTTTTCTCTCTCCCTTTCTCCTCCCACACAGACCCTTTTTTCTCTCTCCCTTTCTCCTCCCACACAGACCCTTTTTCTCTCTCCCTTTTACCCCCACACATAGACCTTCTTTACTCTCTCGTCTCTTTTTTTTCTTTTCCCCCACATACTCTCTTCTTCCTGTCTCTCTCTTCTACACATAGATCCTTCTTCTCTCTCCTCCACCCTCCTCTTCTATCTTCCTCTCTCTCTTCATTCCCTCCTCTCTCCCTCAACCCCCTCATCTCTTATCTGCCCCTACCAATAATCTATTCAAACTCAGGAACTTCACTTCAAGAATGATGTCACCATTCTCCCCCCCCCCCATCCTCCTCTTTACATTCCATCTTGGCCCTTGGATTTTGAAGGATGAAGAAAGATCTGCTAATGAACATGTTCTTCCTCCCCCCACACACACACACTTCAAACCTCCTTCCACCAACAAAGACACCTGTATGACACAAAATTACTGCTGCATCTATCTGGGGAAAAATGAAGAAGGAAGAAAATTAAGAAAAGTCGTATGTAAGCAGTGTGCCATTGAAGGAAGAGTTTTGCTGTGTCAGACCTGATTATTGAATTGATTTCTCTTGCTAACAACCTTTCTCTCTCCTTATAGACATGTTTCATGTACTTTAGGTATTTGCGTGCGCATGTGTGTATATGCAGTTACATCTGCCATATTTGTCGGCCCTGGCTTTAACTGATGTCTTCAGTGCAAATCTTGAGGTGGTCGAACATTCATTATTTCAGTTTAGGATTAAATGAAACTTGCTCATCTCTCTCTCTCTCTCTCTCTGCAGACAAAACTTGTAATACATGACCCTTTTTTTCTTTCTTTCTTTTATTTTTTTGCTTTTTTTTTTTTTTTTTGACCCTCCAAATCTAATTTCTTTTTATTCTAATCTGTCATAAATTCATCATTGCTTTGTCTCTCTTTCTCAGTTCGTATACTTGTTACTTCACTTCTGTTTGTTTCCTTCATTTCGGTTGTCCTCTCCCCTCTCTTTTCAAGTTATTCTTTCTCTTTTCCTCCCACTTTCTTGTCTGACTTTCTCTTTTCTTTTCTCTTCTCCTCTCCCCCTTCCACACTCTTCTAGCTGTGCTCTTTCTTTTCCAACCTTGCTATCTCTGTTCCCCCTCCACTCCACTCTTTACTGATTTTGCCTTCTGCTTTTCCTTCCCCGCTCCACTCTCTTTTCTGGCTTTGCTTTTCTTTTTCCTCAACTATCTTAACGGATTTTCTTTCTCTTTTCCTCCCCCTCCTCCCACACTCTCTTTACTGGCTTTTCTTTCTCTTCCTTTTTTTTCTTCTCCATCCATCCCCCCCACTACTTTGTCTTCTTCCCCCTCATTTTTCTTTTTTCCTTGCTCTTTCACATTTCCCTCTTTTTGCCTCTCTCCTGCTCCAACCTGCCAAACATGTCTATAGTTTTTCACTGCAGGCCAAATGTGTAAAGCACCAGATCTTGGATTGGTCATGCCAATCAATCCTGCAAGTAAACATTTACTTGGGACAACTTAATGTAGTCAGACGGCATAACTAGAAGACAGATGGAAGACAAAGATGCCTTCCCTCCCTCCAAAAAAAAAAAAAAAAAGAAAGATTTTATCTGATTAGATTTTAATCAATTGCATAGTGGAATTTTTGTAAAGAATAGGAAGGAAAATGGTGAGAAATGTCCTGAGTGAGAGAGAAAATATGAGAAACTGCTGGAGAGAAATTGTATATTTAATACCTTTTTTTTCAGCCGCAGTACTCATGTTTTTTGTTTGTTGGTTTGTTTTCTATCATCATTATTATGTATGTGTCTTCCTTTTTGGTTTATATGTACTTGTCTTTTTTCTTTTCGGTTTATATGTGACTTTTTTTCTTTGGGTTACTCTATATGTTTAGTTTTTTTTCTTTTGGTTAGTATGTATGTGTCCTTTTTTTTCTTTTTAGGTGGTTTTTATTGGGGGAGTTACTATGTACTTTTTCTTTTGATTAGTATTTACAAGTCTTTTTTTACATGTCTTTTTTTCTTTTGCTTAGTATGTATGTCTTTTTTTTTTCCTTTTTTGCTTAGTATGTATGTGACTTTTCCTTTTTGTTTAGTATGTGACTTTTTTGCTTAGTATGTAAGTGACTTTTTGCTTAGTATGTATGTGACTTTTTCCTTTTTGCTTAGTATGTATGTGACTTTTTCCTTTTTGCTTAGTATGTATGTGACTTTTTCCTTTTTGCTTAGTATGTATGTGACTTTTTCCTTTTTGCTTAGTATGTATGTGACTTTTTCCTTTTTGCTTAGTATGTATGTGACTTTTTCCTTTTTGCTTAGTATGTATGTGACTTTTTCCTTTTTGCTTAGTATGTATGTGACTTTTTCCTTTTTGCTTAGTATGTATGTGACTTTTTCCTTTTTGCTTAGTATGTATGTGACTTTTTGCTTAGTATGTATGTGACTTTTTCCTTTTTGCTTAGTATGTATGTCTTTTTACATTTTGCTTAGTATGTATGTCTCTTTTCCTTAGTATATGTGTCTTTTTTTCCTTTTCCTTAGTATATGTGTCTTTTTTTCCTTTTACTTAGTATGTATGTGTCTTTTCTTTTCCTTTTGCTTAGTATGTATGTCTTTTTTTCCCTTTTGCTTAGTATGTGTCTTTTTTCTTTTTCCTTAGTTTGTATGTGTCTTTTTTCTTTTTCCTTAGTTTGTATGTGTCTTTTTTTTTCTTTTACTTAGTTTGTATGTGTCTTTTTTTTCCTTTTGCTTAGTTTGTATGTGTCTTTTTTTTCTTTTGCTTAGTTTGTATGTGTCTTTTTTTTCCTTTTGTTTAGTATGTATGTGTGTCTTTTTTTTCCTTTTGTTTAGTATGTATGTGTGTCTTTTTTTTCCTTTTGTTTAGTATGTATGTGTGTCTTTTTTTCCCTTTTGTTTAGTATGTATGTGTGTCTTTTTTTTCCTTTTGTTTAGTATGTATGTGTGTCTTTTTTTCCCTTTTGCTTTATATGTATGTGCCTTTTTTTCCTTTTTGTTTGATATCTATGAGACTTTTTCTTTGGGTTAGTATGTATGTGTCTTTTTTTCTTTTTGTGTCCTTTTTTTTTTTTTCTTTGGGTTACTATGTGTATGTCTTTTTGTTAGTATTTATAAGTTTGTTTTTTTCTTCTTCTTTTGGTGAGTATGTACACGTTTTTTTTTTTGTTTTTTTTTATTTCTTTCAGTTAGTATTTTGGAGGCAAGTGTATCTGCTTTTTTGGTCAATTTCTCGCCTTTTCCTTTTCTATTGGGGTGGTCTGTATGACACTATTACTCTCTCTCTCTCTCTCTCTCTCTCACACACACTTTGTGGAAGCAGAAATATCATTGAGATAGAAAAGTATGGCAAGTGAATAGAAGAAATTTCCAAAGGAGAAAGATGTTGAATGTGTTTGGGATGCATGTAATGTGCACTTGTCTTTAATATAAAAGGAAATGACAGGGTTAAGAATGTTCAGAAAGTGCATTGAATCTGTGCATTTGAATCCATAGTCGGACATCACTTATTAGTCATGCACTTGGCCTGGACTTATGCCAGCCACATTCAGAAAATGCAATATTCATTTTTATCTTGTCAGTTTCCATGCACTTTCACCCTCTCCCATCAACAATTGTTCACTGCTGTTTATCCAGATACCCAGACAGAAATTCCTTACTAGCTATTGACATTCTATCTGTAATACCATCGCTCTGTTGGCTGGGAGTTGTAAAATACTCCAACCATATCTCCACAGAGGGGTAAGAACCCCCGCCCCACAATGAGTGTCCTAGGTATGACACTAAACTTTGATGGTGAGGCTCCAGTCTTAGAGCTTTGGGAAATGTGGATTACTCCATCACTACTATTACTTCCAGGTCAACTTTGGCCTAGATTGGCAGTACCTGTTAAGGTCCCATCATTATTAGGTATTTCAACCCATACAACTGTGTGCAAATTATCTATATTACATACGAATTCTGGATAAATGGAATTATTAGTGTTAGATAGAAATACTTGAAACCATTTAACTGTGTGCAAACAAATGAGCTCTATAAACTCATTTAAGAATAAAGTTAACCAGAAATTGTTCACTTACAAAGCACATTTATAAACGGGATTTGGCATTAAATAACCCACAAGGGTTGATATGCAGTTAAAACAACCAACCAGAATAATACTTGGTCGGTTGGTTTTTATGGCATATCAACCTTTGTAGGTTATTTAATGCCAAATCCATTTTTATGTAAATAATCAGTTCTGTTTCAAACAATTCTGTTTAGCGTGAGTACACAGTTTAATTGTCAAAAACATTTCTATTTCAAGATATTCAGTTTAGTCAACCGTTCTAATTCAGCTAAGTATAAGTACAGATTTTGTTTCCACACAGTTAAATATCAAAGCAATTCTATGATAAACAATTCAATGTCAAAAAACAGTTCTATTTCAAATAATTCAGTTTACCATAAGCACACAGTTTACATGTAAGTACGGTTTCAGTTTAACATAAGTATGCCATTAGTTCTATTTAACCCATAGATAGGGCCCTGACAGGTGCCACCACACCAGGCCAGAGTGGACCTGGGAGCAATGGCAATCAAGGGGTACTCCATATTCCCCAAAGCCCCAGCATTACTGGAACCTCATCATCAGATTGTTTTGTGTCATATCCAGGACACTCATTGGAAGGGGCGGTCTTACCCCCACAGCAGAGGTGCAGTCAGTGTATTCTATAGCCCTAGCTGACTGGGCAATAATACTAGGGCATGCAATTTAATATTTAGTTATTTATTTTCATTTGCATTATAAACTAATAATTACAGAATTTACTTCTAGCTTTTTTTTTTGTTCATATCTATTCCAACTTGAAAACAAACTAGCAAGCAATTATATTATCTATGTATTCCTATGGGGGTCACTCCTCTCTGTATTGAACAAATTTTGTTGTTTTGATATGGCAACAACAGGTGTTTTCAGTATGATTTGACAACACATTTGAGTAAATAACATTCTATGATAATTGAATTGAAATGCTTCTAATCAGTAAATATTTATCATTGCATACACTGAAATTTCTACACATATATATATATATATATATATATAATTAAAAAATGGAGGCGCCCGTGGTGTAATGGTTATCATCGTAGGAAATGGACATGGTGACATGAGTTCAAATCCTGAACGAGACTTATTGCATTTCACATAGCACTAAAACCCTTGGGAAAGGTATGAATCCAATTATTCTCCTTCCAGCTATGGGTAAAAAGTAGGGCAGACTGGGTTCTTCAGACTTGGTGCGGCAACTAGTCTAGGAGAAGGAAAACTCTGAATTCAAACCTGTTAAACTCTGCTTAATAATTGAACTTGTGTCATATCCTGCCTGAGTGGAGGAGTTGATAAATATAATTTATTTATTTATTTATTTATTTAAGAAAAAAAACAAAACTGGTCACATTAGGATTATAAATTTATTTCCATCCTGTTATGTGTTTTTGATATAAATGAAAAACACGAAAAAAATTAACAGGACTTCTTCAGATCTTATGGATAAAATAATATATATATATATATATATATATATATATATATATAATTAAAAAAAACTGACCTTGTGGCACTTTCTGTTTATGGCAAAAGGGTTGGCTAAATAAATGACAATGATGTGATACAATAAGTATATATATCTAATTGCCCAATCCTTCTTGACACAAGCAGGATGTAACACAAGGTTAAATTGATTTTTTTTCGGGTGTTGTACAGGTTTCAAAGCAAAATATACTCCTAGCTCAGGGAAGGCCAAATGGATTCGTGTCTTTCCCCAGAGCATTAACACAAAATAAAATGCAAACAGCCCCACCCAGGTTTTAATCTCTGGTCACTGATTCCCTTTTTTATGATAACATTTGTGCTAAGTGCACCTTGTTTATATATCATTAACATTATGTGCATTGAAGTAGCAAATTTACACATGTTTTCTTAAATATAACAAAGATTATAAATTATGTTCTTGATAATAACCAACAATAGTAAAAAGTCTTCAATCCAAAAATGGATCAATTCTGTATAAAAACTATAATCCTGATAATGACCATGACTGGTTGGAAGCACTTGAACAACAAATTGAAAAAAGAAACGGATTTGGATTGATATTTCAATTGTTGACAAGAGAAATTTAAATAAGAAACTAAACAAACCCTGTCCACATGATTTAATAATGAAGAAAATATATAGATTCTTACACGTGTTTTAATTGATGACTTAAAATAAAGTTAGCAACCTCAGTCGAGGGTGACTCGCAGGCTTCCTTTTCAATAGCTACTACACCAAGGTGTAGGGGAGGGTGCTACTCCATTTCCTGGACTGCTACACTTTACCCTTGATCCATACCTTATTTTGCTGAGTGTTAAAGTAAGGAAGCATCAAGTACCATTTTTTGAATCTTTGGTATGACTCAACCAAGAATTGAACCCCAGTCTCCCGGACTATTGACAAACACTCTACTCATTAGGCCAATAGCCCGGTCAAATTGATGACATAACATAAAATTGCCCAGTCAGCTTCTCTGCAGAGCGGTAAGACTCCCCCAACAAGTGTCCTGTTTATGACACTAAACAATCTGATGGTGAGATTCCAGTAATGCTGGAGCTTTGGGGAATGCAGAGTACCCCTTCATTGCCATTGTTCCCAGGTCCATTCTAGCCCAGAGTGGTAGCATCTGATAAGGCCCTATCTATGGGTCAAATAGAACTAAACTGTAAGTACGCTAAACTGAATTGTTTGAAATAGAACTGTCTTTTTTTTTTCCTTTAACTGGGTGTTTAAACTGTGTACTTATGCTAAACTGAATTGCTTGAAATGGAACTGTTTCAACATTTAACTATGTAAACAAAAACTATACTTATACTTAACTGAATTGTTTGAATTAGAACCATTTGACTAAACTGAATAGCTTGAAATAGAAATGTTTTTTACAATTAAATTGTGTACTTATGCTGAACTGTTAAATAGAACGAAGGTTGATATGCCATAAAACCCAAACGAACACATTGCAATAATTTGATATTTTCTTAAAGCTTTGATTTTTTTTTTTTTTTTTTCTATCAATAAAAATGAAAACTTCAAAGATAGCCAAATTCTAGCGATACATTTGAAAGCTTTTGAAACATCTGTGACTTGGTGTAAATTTTGAGTTTATGTAACTTAAGATTTTTTTTATTTATCAACATTTACCTAAATTAAAAAAAAAAACAACTTTACCATTGTCCTACACAGGATTTGATTGTGATTTGGTAGAACCAGTATGTAAAGACAGACTGGTTCAACAAGTTTTTGTTTAAATTAGCCATGTTGTTTGATTGACTCTGATAGGACAGATTTTTGTCTTTTGATGATCTCAAGGTCAGAATGAAGAGGCTGTAATAATTATAAATATCATAGCTTTATTCTGTCTATAATGAATATTTGCCTTAATTCTTGACCACTGACAATCCCTTTTATCTTCATTTACAATGCATTTCTATAGAAAAATTACTTTTATGTGGGTTGAATCAGAATTCATTGTGTCCTAGATATGACTCAACTATCTAATGATAAGGCTCCAGTCCTGGAGCATTGAATATCGAGTACCCTTTCATTGTCATTACTCTCTGGTCCACTCTTACACAAAGTGGTAATACCTGATAAGGTCTTTCATATAGGTCAAATAGAAGTGTCCAATCATTTGACTGTGTGCTAATGAATGACTGATATTTAATTAGATTGTTTGTGTTCTTGGCAGTGCTTGAAACAATTTAACTGTGTGTGAAGTAATGATTAATAGCACATAGAATTATTACTGTTAGATAAAAATACTTGAATCCATTTAACTGTGTGCCAAAATTGAATGATTGGTATTACATAGCCGTAATTGAAAATATTTAATTGTATGCAAATTATTAGTATGGGCAATACTTCGAATCACTTTACTGTGTGCAAACTAATGAGGACTATTAAATAGAATTATTAGAATTTTATAAAACATTAAACAAAAAAAAATGATTACCCAGAAACTATTTACTTACCAATCATGTGTAACCATTTAACTGTGCGCAAACAAATGAGTTTTGGCTCATTTAAAAATGTAACCTAGGAACTATTTGTTTACAAATCATATATCTAATATATATGTATGAACAGGTTTTGGTTTTAAATAACTCACAAGGGTTGATATGCCATGAAATTCAACACTTCCAGAGTTCATTTTCTGTCTTATTAGGTGAATTTTAATCTGAAATTTTTACTGGGTGATGCGTGATCTATAAATGATTTCTATAGTAAAACAATATTATACATTTCTATATAAATTTTGATTTTAGATTTTCACTGGCCAAACAATACTATGTATTTTGAGTATAAGTTTGGCTGAAAAATTCATATCTCTTGGTGATAACTTTTTAAGCAATGCAATCCAAGCACTGCAACACTAATGGAAGAAGTGTGTGAACTACAAGGTTTGATTCAATGGATTTTAATGACATGTCAACTTTTTTGGAGTTATTTTAGGCTCAGAGGTTAGGGAATAAGGTACATTGTATGTCTACAATTACATTTTTGTAGTTAATGGTTTTGACGATATGATAGCATCAGTGGAAATTGTGTTGCAGGGTTACTTTGTATGTATTTACCAACCTCATCCGCACAAGGCAGGATGTGACACAAGGTCAGTTTTTAAGTGGAATTTAACAGTGTTTTTAGAACTTTCTCTCTCCTAGACTGGTTGCCTAATCAAGTCTAGAAAACTCAGCCTGCCCTACTATTTACCCATAGTTGGAGGGGAAATAACTGGATTTATAACTTTTGCTTGGATATGAGTACTATGTGGATTTGAACCTGTGTCGCCGGGTCCATTTCCTATGATGATTGCCATTACGTCACGGGCACCTCCAAGGTTACTTTGTATGGTATTTAGCATCTGCATGCAGGCACTGGAGAACTTTAAAGGCTCCTGAGATTATTCTTAAGCTTTCATTTTGTATTGGAGGTTCTTTTCGTGTTGTAATGGTTAAAGTGATGGACTGAAGAATCATATATAAGCGAGTTTGAACTCTAGTTGCACTATGACGTTCACTTTTGGTATAAACCTCCTTATCCTCCCAGCTATGGGTTAAATAGTACTACTACTGTTCTTCTAGATGGACAGCTTTGGCATTAAATAACCTTCAAAGGTTGATAGGCCATCAAACAAAGAAACCAAACCAATCATTTTGTACAGGATCAAGCACTTTGAGATTAGATCTTCTTACTGATCTTCTTACAAAGTTTATATTTTTTAGGTATAAATTTGTTTCTCTCAAAAACGACAATGTCATCTATGTTGATATTTTTAAATAGATCTTTCATGTTTACATTTGAAAAGTGTTTTCTGATATAAGTGACTGGTTTACATTCAATGAGAAAGTGTAGGGTGTTTGAAATGTTATACATTGAGTTGGTTGGTTTTATTTCATGGCATATCAGCCCTTACTGGGTCACTTAATGCCGAATTAAATTTCAAACAATTCAGTTAAGTATAAGTGTAGTTTTTGTTTACAAACAGTTAAATGTCAAAACGGTTCTATTTCAAACAATTCAGTCTAACATAAGTACAGTTTCAATGTCAAAAACAGTTCTGTTTTAAACAATTCAGTTTAGAATGAATACGTAGTTTAAATGTCAATACACTTCTATTTCAAGCAATTCAGTTTAGTATAAGTACTCTGTTTAGTTTTATTTAACCCATAGATAGGAGCTCATCAGGTGCTATCACACTGGGCCAATGTGGACCTGGGAGTGATGGCAATGAAGGAGTACTCCACATTCCCTATAGCTCCAGCATTACTGGAACCTCACCATCAGGTTGTTTAGTGTCATATCCAGGACACTTGATAGAGGGGGTCTTACCCCTCTGCAGAGGTGCTGTTGGTGTATTCTACAGCTCCAGCCAACTGGGCCATTATACATGCAGGTCGATGTTCTTGATTGAGTATAATGAAGTTTGTAAGTCTTGTGTGACCAATCCCTGATTGGAATATAGTGATTTGTTCCTTTCTGGATTTTCTGAATGTTGATCTCTCGTCTCCCAAAGTGGTTTTGATTAAGAAAAGCTTATTGTGAATGTTATTTTAGTGTTTTTGCCTTTATGTATGAATAAATCAACTAATTTCAAGTTTGAGAAATGTTCTCCTGGTGTAATGGTTAAAGCGGTAGACTGCAGAATCATATACAAGTTTGAACTCCAGTTGCGTTATTACGTTCCCTTTCAAACAAATACCCTTGGGGAAAGTATGAACCCTCTTATCCCTCCAGCTATGGGTTAAATAGTACCACTACTGTTCTTCTAGAAGTATTCATTTGGCTTTAAATAACCCAAGAATGTTGATATATCAAACAAAATTTCAAGTTTCAAGTCAGTATAGGAGATTTTGAACTTGTTGGGAGCCAAATTTAGTGCCGATTTGACTGCCAAGTGAGTTCTTTCATTTCCCCTTATTCCAGTGTGGTTTTGTATCCAACATTGAAGAATCCCTTCAGAGTTAAATATGGAGTCTAATCTCAGCAGTAGTTTAATGATTGAGGGGTCTTCCAAGTCTTTAGTGATATTAGGACAGAGAGCAAGTTTTTGGATATAAGGTTTTTGTGGTGGTTTTCAGAGATATCTAGGGCTTGGTCTATTGCATGAGCTTCAGCTGAAAAAAATAGTTTTCCTTATAAAAGTGCTGCACACACTGTTTTATCATTGTCTTTGAATCCATCAGTAAAGATGTAGAGGTGGTTGGGGTAGTGCTCTAGGATATCATGGAATTTACCTTGGTAAGTGCTAGGATGAGTTTTTGCTTTAGGGAGTTCACTTAGATTGAGGATTACTTCAGGTTTTTGTAAAATCCAAGGTGATAGTTTCATGTATATTAGTGAGAGAATTTAGATTTTTGAAGAATGAGTTCCATCTGAATGTCAAAAGGTTTTATTGATTTTTTTTTTTTTTTTTTGCAAAACACTGCTTATAACTTGGTTGGAAGTTACTATCATAAGTGCAGTTAGATGAACAGGAATTAAGTTTTGTATAATAGGGTAAGTTTTCTAGCTTCAGAGTTGTAGGAGGTGATTCAAGAGCATCTGCATGCAGGCACTGGAGAACTTTTGAAGGCTCCTGAGATTATTCTTAAGCTTTCATTTTGTACAGGAGGTTCTCCTCATGGTGTAATGGTTAAAGCAATGGACTGCGTGATCATAGTAAGAGAGTTCAAACTCCAGTTGTGCTATGACATTCACTTTTGGACTAATGCCCCTTGGGAAAGGTATAAACCTCCTTATCCTCCCAGCTATGGGTTAAATAGTACTACTACCGTTCTTCTAGATGGATGGCTTTGGCATTAAATAACCTTCAAAGGTTGATAGGCCATCAAACAAAGAAACCAAACCAATCATTTTGTACAGGGTCGAGCTCTTTGAGATTAGATCTTCTTACTGATCTGTATACAAAGTTACTATGGACCAGTTATGAATGGACCAGTGACTGGTAACATTTTAGTCAGGTTTTCCAGCCAACTCTCCATTCTTTGTGGGCTACCACTCATAGAAGCTGTAGAGATTTGTTGCATTTTTATTTCAGGTGTTTCAAGTGAGGAATAAAAGACAGTTTTATATCTATCAACAATGGGTATTTTAGTTCCTTCCAGTTTTATGGTTAGATTGTCAGGCATTTGAACAGAAGTGCCCATGTAGGGTTTTCAACTAGGAGAATGTGGAACTATTGTTGGTTACCCATTTACTGATCTTGTCTACATTCAGTTGGCATTCTATTATATGGATTTATTTGGATTTGTAGCTCATCAAATACAGGGCATTGTCTATTCTAGAGTTAAGGCTTTTAATGATGCTGTTGATTTTTTTTCTAAAAAAGGTTACTGTATTGATGCTTCCTTGTGGGGGACTCCTTCATCTTGATTGTAGATCCAACATGAATATAGAAGTTTCTAAAAGAAAGTTGTTTAAGAACTCTTGTTGACTTCCACTTAGGCCAAGATTGTATAGATCCCTCATAATGCCATAGTTCCATGTTGAGTTGGACTACAAGGGATACTATATTGAAAAATAAACCTCATTTGGTCACATTCCATGAGAGTATCTTGGTCAGCCCATGAACTTTTCAGCCGACCCTGGTAAATCAATATTTTTATGCAGGGTGAATCATTTTGAACTAAAATTGACACTGGATAATACTTAATCTATTAATGGTATTTGGCAATGGATTAAGTGCACTATATACATGTGATTGCTTTTTTGTCTGTAATATTTTCATAAATTCTCAACTGCTGACAGTGTATTTATTCCTGATTTTCAATGCATTTCTATAGTAAAATCACTAGTTGTGGATTTCTATAGTAAAATTGCTTGCAATGCATTACATTATACATATCTCTGTTCAGTTATCAATTGCCCAATTGGTTGGGGCTGTAGAATACACTGACTACATCTCTGCAGAGGGGTAAGCCACTCCAACAAGTGTCCTGGATATGACACTAAATAATCTGATGGTGAGGTTCCAGTAATGCTGGAGCTTTGGGAAATGCAGAGCACTCTTTCATTGCCATTGCTCCCAGGTCCACTTTGACCAGTAGTGGTAACACCTGAGAGGTCCTGTCTATGGGTCAAATAGAACTAAACTACATACTTAAGCGAAATGAATTACTTGAAATAGAACTCTTCTGATATTTAAACTGTGTATTTATTCTAAACTGGACTTCTTGAAATAGAACCATTTTGACATGTAAACTGCATACTTATACTGAACTAAATTATTTGAAACAGAACTGTTTTTGACATGGAAACTGTACTTACACTAAACTGAATTGTTTGGATTAAAACTGTTTGACTTAACTGAATAGCTTGAAATAGAAATGTTCTTGACAATTAAACTGTGTACTTATGCTTAACTGAATTGTTTGAAATAGAACTATTCATTTATATAAGAATGGATTTGCCATTTAATAACCTACAAAGGTTGATATGCCATAAAACCCAAACAATCAATTATTAATACTTGCATTAATTTTGTTTTGGGTTTTTCTCTGCTCTAAAATACACTAACTGTATCCCTTGTAGAGAGGGTAAGACCCCATCCACCAAAAAATAGTGTCCTGGCTATGACACTAAATGGCATCTGGTAATGAAGCTTTAGTTCTTGAGCAATGGGGAACATGAGTACTCCTTCATGGCCATTACTCCCAGGTCTACTGTGGTTATGCGTGTTAGTCCTATCTATGGATCAAATAGATTTGTTAAAAGATTATCACTATTACATTGGAATTTGCTACATACTTGGTCTGCACCAAGCCAATTTAAAAGATCCATGAATTATTTTTACTCTTAACATTTCCTGGGTAGGACACTGAATTACATCTGATGGTCAGGTCCAGTTCTAAAGATCTGAAAAATGTGTAAGCTTCTTCAGTGCCATTACTCCTGGGTCCACTCTGACCAGGAGTGGTAGTACCTGTTAGGATGCCATCTATAAGTCAAATAGATCTGTTTTCTGATTATTTCTGTTGTATAAGAAGAGCCATTTGTTTTGTATACAGTTTAAATATCAAACAGTTCTATTTGACCCATACATAGGACCCTATCAGGTGCTACCACTCCAGGCTGGAGTTGTTCCAGGACCAATAACTATGGAGGAGCATTCAGCATCCCCCAAAGCTTGTTTAGTGTCATATCCAGGACACTGATGGGGGGTATCTTACCCCTCTGCAGAGATGCAGTTGGTGTCTTCTACAGCCCCAGCTGACTGGGCTGATATATAAATGTGGGCAAACTAATTATGGACCAATAACTGGAATAAAATGTTGAAAAATATTATGATTAGTTACATATTTACAAATGAATAAGGGGTTGATATGCCTTTGAAGAAATAAATGTATATTAAGGGTTGAAACTTTATATGATTTTTTTGTGGGGTGGGGAATTTGTAAAATTCAGTGTTTGATTTTTTGCCAAAAACATTTAGTCTCACAGTTCAGAAATTGGCGACAGTTGATGTTTTAGGAATGTTATAGTCAGTCAAGCTGAAATGTTGCCTATGAAGTTTAAATGCAGTTAGTGATAACCTACAACTATGATTAATTTGGAATTTTATCCCTTTCCATCAGAATCTGCTGTGTCATTTATGTCAGTGATTGAGGGGGTGGGGTCATTAGAATGAATGAAAGCTTTTGTATTTAAATATCTTTTTATTTTGGGATGGAAAATCTATGCATGTTATTATAGGTTATGAAAAGATTTCCTGTTAGGGGAAACTTAATAGAAATAATCAATCCATTCCTGTCATACTTAAACATTTCTCCTAAAATGTTGCAGATATATATATATGACCATAGTTTGCTAGCAAGTAACCATATATATATATATATATATATATATATATATATATATATATATATAATACACTAGTGTTCTTTTTACAAGGATGACTTTGGTATTAAATAACACACAGGTTGATATGCCATTAAACAAAGAAACCAAATTTGATCCTTTTCTTTTAACATAGTGGAATTTGAGACATAACTCTCTCTCTCATATATATATGTATATATATTTGGTGTTTTAGTCTTAGTAAATTTTTATTTTATTTTTCAGGTAAGTTCAAGTTTGGACAAATTTGCTGTTCTCAGGTTATGTACATATATTTTTTTTTTTTTTTTTATTCATTTGATAAAATAAGATTCACTTGAATTGGAGAGAAAAAATAATCAGTAAAAATGATAAAATTTTTCCTAAAAGAATTCTTTAACTTTGTCACTAATTGAAGTATAAATACAAAATAAGTTTGTAAATATAAATTTCTCCCAACTTATTCACTGCTACTTTGCATATTCAAACCTTTACAAAAAATAATATTGCTGTTTTATTAGTTTACCATTAGAAATTGCTATACTAAATGACTTCATTTTGATAAATTAAGTTTAACACTTGTAATGTTAACTTGAATATTTTGAACCCTTAAATGATGCCAGCGGTTAGAGTGTTCGCCAATGGGAGACCTGGGTTCAATCCCAGGTCATGTCATACCAAAGACTCAAAAAATGGTACTTGATGCCTCCTTGCTTAACACTCAGCATTATAAGGTACAGATCAAGGGTGAAGTGGAGCAATCCAGGGAAAGGAGTAGCAATCAAAAAGGGAACCTTCGGGGCACCCTCGACTATGGTCGCCAACTCTACTTACTACTTGTGTATAAACTCTTTGTTTTTCCAGATTTTTCAGCCTAGAAGTTAGGGTTGTGTATTATTACACATAATTAACTTTTTCCAGCTGAGTTTTTATTTTATTGTAAGAAATGAAAATTATAAAATATATTCATTTGTATAAGAGTCAATGTTATGTGCTATGAGATGCATATATATGTGTTGTTTAGCTGTGAGTGCACTAAAATCTAAATACTAGTTTTAAAAAAATGTTTTCTTTTAAATTCTTATTAGCCAAGAATGTTTAGCGTATTAATCATCTTGCCATTTGGGCTAAGAATATGCCAACTGCAATCTCTGTAGAGGACTAAAATACATCACACCACTAAAAGAAGTGTCCTGAATATGTTACTAAACTACATCTGATGGTGAGGCTCCACTCCTGGAGAATGTAGAGTACTCTTTCATTGCAATTACTCTCTCCAGTCTACTTTGACCCTGAATAGTAATAGGATCTCAACTATTGGTTAAATAGGGCTGTATGAAAATTTTGTATTGGATAGGAATACTTGACACCATATAACTGTGTGCAAATTATTTGTATTAAGAATAATTACTTGAAGCTTTCATTGTTCAAGGATTGTTATTATTATTAGTTACTTAAAACAATATAATTATTGCAAATTATTGGTATTGAATGGGAAAACTTGAAAACATTTGTGCAAACAAAGGATTATTATTTAATCATATTTACGAACCCCTCCGCTCGGGCAGGATATGACACAAGGTCAATTTTTAAGCGGAGTTTAACAGGTTTGAATTCAGTTTTCCTTCTCCTAGACTAGTTGCCTCACCAAGGCTGAAAAACCTAGTCTGCCTTACTATTTACCCATAGCTGGAGGGTGAATAATTGGATTCATACCTTTCCCAAGGGTATTAGTGCTATGTGAAATCCAGTCAGTCTCAGTCAGGATTTGAACTCGTGTCGCCATGTCCATTTCCAATGACAATAACCATTACATCACGGGCACCTCCAAATGATTAATGATTATTATTTAATAGGAATGTTTACTTTAAACTATACAATTGTACATGAATGATTAGTATTTGATAGAAATAGTTGAAACAATCTAACTACATATATTGTTTGTATTAGATAGGAATACTTGATATCATATTACTATATGCAAACAAACGATTATAAACATATTTATATTGGTCACACAACTTAGTCTTGCTAGAGAGTAATTAATTCTATTGTTGTGGTAACGGAAGACGTCTCTTAATATTATTCACAGCCCTGTTGATGTCACTAAGAATATGTTTAGCTGAGTCAGCTAGGGCCGTAGAATACACTGACTGCATCTCTGTAGAGGGGTAAACAAGTGTCCTGGATATAACAGTAAACCATCTGATGATGATTTGGGGTGTCCTCGTGGTGTAATGGTTAAAGCGATGAACTGCGGAATCGTAGTACGCGAGTTCGTACTGCAGTCGCGCTATTACGTTCACTTTCGGGCAAATACCCTTGGGAAAGGTATGAACCCCCTTATTCTCCCTCCAGCTATGGGTAAATAGTAGGACGGACTAGGTTCTTCAGCCTTGGTGAGGCAACTAGTCTAGGAGAAGGAAAACTCTGAATTCAAACCTGTTAAACTCCGCTTAAAAATCGACCTTGTGTCATATCCTGCCCGAGCGGAGGGGTTGGGTAAATAGTACCATCTGATGATGAGGCTCCAGTCTTGGGGATTTGGAAAATGTAGAGTACCCCTTTATTGCCATTGCTCCCAGGTCCATTCTGATCCAGAGTGGTAACACTTGATAGGATCCTATCTATCGGTCAAATAGAAAAAAACTGTGTGCAAACAAATGACTAGACCTTAGGGGTAGGCTGAGTACCTATTTGTCATTGTTGCCAGGTCCACTCTGATTAGAGAACCTGATCAAGTCCTATCTATGAGTCAAATAGAAGTTTTTGACATTTAAACTGTACACAAAAAAATAACTTTGGCCCAGTCGGCTTGGGCTGCACATTACACTGACTACATCTCTGCAGATGGGTAAGACCCCCCAAAGAGTGTCCTAGATATGTCACTAAGCAATCTGATGGTGAGGTTCCAGTAATGCTAGAGCTTTAGAATGCGGAATATCCCTTCATTGCCATCACTCCTAGGTCCACACAGTCCCAGAGTGATAGCATCTGATAGGGTCCTATCTATGGGTCAAATAGAATTAAACTGTGTACTCAAGTTAAACTGAGTTGTTTTAAACATGTATAAGAATGGATATGGCATTGCATGGAGGTGCCTTTGGTGTAATGGTTATCGTCATAGGAAATGGACACAGCGACACAAGTTCAAATCCTGGACAAGAATGATTGCATTTCACATAGCACTAATACCATTGGGAAAGGTATGAATCCAATTATTCTCCCTCCAGCTATGGGTAAATAGTAGAGCAGACTGGGTTCTTCAGCCTTGGTGTGGCAACTAGTCTAGGAGAAGGAAAACTCTGAATTCAAACCTGTTAAACTCCGCTTAAAAATTGACTTTGTGTCATATCCTGCCCAAGCAAAGGGGTTGGTAAATATGATATGATAAACCCAAACCAAACAACTTATTCTAAACTGAATTGTTTGAAATAGAACTGTTTGATCATTTAGCTGTGTGTAAACAAATGACTAATGTTTAATTGAATTGTTAGTGATACATAGCAATATTTGGAACTATTCAACTGTATGCAAAAGAATGCTCAAAGACTCATTTATAAACTTTATCAACAAAATTTGTTTAATAAATATGTATAATGATTTGGCATTAAATTTCTTAAAATGGTTGATATGCCATCAAACCAAACCATTAGAATACATTGACTATATCTCTTGCTGAAGAGAAAGACCCCACCCTGCAAAAAAGGTCGTCGTGGATATGACTGTAAACTGCATCTGATGATCAGGTTAGTTTCGTAGATCTAGAGAGTGTAGGGTACCCCTTCATTGCCATTACTCCCGGGTCCACTTTAACCTAGAATCTTAGTACCTGTTAAGGTCTTATCTATGGGTCAAATAGATGTTTAAAAATTTGCATTTAATAGGACCATGTGCTAACACCTCCACCCAAAAAAATCTTAGACAACTACACAAATATGAATTGGAAAACAATATCTTCATGTGGGTTACTTGGTTATATACAGTGTCTCAAAATAGATGCACTCATTAAGATGATAATGATTTATTACTGAGACAAGTGAAATGGCCTTCATTTGCAACACATCCTGTAAAAAAATGCATCCTTTGAGCTATAGACATCAAATTAACGTTTTTTTTTTTTTTAATTTTTTTTTTTTTAAATTTATTATCATATCAGCTTCCAGGACACGCAATCTTTTTTTGAGTTTCTTGTTTAAGTAATAAATCATTATTATATTGAGTTTCATCTGTTGTATACCACACGTATACAAATGCAAATACATTGGCGGACTCCATTGTTCAGGTACGAATTGTTTTATTAATTCTGATTTCGGTTCTTCGACACAAGGAGAGACAAAATTCTTAAGTCTTTCATAATCTTACTATGCTAACCCCACCCGCAACGTTCAGTACATCTCGTGGTGTTTAATATCTCAATTCATCTCTGCCGCTAGAGATCTGAAAAGCTCAACTCTTTGACTCAATGGCTAAATCCCCCGACTTCATGGTCAAATCTTAACTTTCAACTGACTCTTTTTCAAAATCCTCTAACTCTCAGGACCATCTCTTCAAAGCATGACGTCATCCACACTCCAGCCCCATTTTCTGTCCAGGGTTTATCATGACAATGGTGATTGTCATATTTTTTGTGCGCGAGTGTAAAACTGTACCCAATGACTGTGCACCTGAACTAAGAGACTCGAATAGTTCAAAGCCTTACCAAACTGAATGATAAAATATAATTAACAAAAAATGATTAATATAAAAAAAAAAATCATTCCTTAATTATATAACATATCTATTTCAAGACAGTTTTGAATAACTTTGTCTCCAAATAATTAACATTGTAACATATTTTTTCCTCTCTTGTCCAAGACATTGTGATTGAGGATTAATAGTTTTAATAGTATACTATTTTCAAATCTAACTGGACCATTGGCCTAATGAGTTGAGTATTTGCCAATGGTCCAGGAGACCGGAGTTCAATCCCAGGTCGAGTTATACCAAAGACTCAAAAAAATGGTACTTGATGCCACCTTGTTTAACACAGCATTATAAGGTAAGAATCAAGGGTAAAGTGGAGCAATCCAGGGAAAGGAGCAGCACCCTCCACTACACCTTGGTGTAGTAGCTATTGAAAAGGAAGCCTTTGGGTCACCCTCAACTAAGGCTGCCAACTTTACTATTTTCAAATCTGAAACAAAAAAGGACACAAGATTATTGTTAATAGTTATTAGCAGTCACATGGGTCCCGTGTATATCATATGTATGACAATAAATGATTATAGATAAAAATATTACAATCCTTTAAAAAAATGTAATGGAGCATTGATAATACAATTATGACTACAATCTAAAATTGGGAGTTCGTTTGCATTAAATAAGTAAACCAAACAATATTAATAATTAATATAATATGTAATTAATATAATCAATATATAATATCATGTATAATATATTAATATAAAAGTAAAGTTGGCGGTTGTAGTCAAGGGTGACCAGAAGGCTCCCTTTTCAATTGCTACTACACCAAGGTGTCAGGGAGGGCGCTACTCCTTTCCCTGGATTGCTCCACTTTATCCTTGATATGTACCTTATATTGCTGAGTGTTAAGCAAGGCAGCTTCAAGTACCATTTTTAAAGTCTTTGGTATGACTCGACCTGGGAATAAACCCAGGTCTCCCGGACCATTGACGAACACTCCACCCACTTGGCCTATGATCCAGTTAATATAATTAATATATAATATATTAATATATAGATTGTTAATATAATTAATACAATATATTAATGTAATTAATATAATATATTAATGTAATTGATAATAATTAATATAAGATATAATAATACAATTAATAAGTATTGATATAATTAATATATTAATATGATTAATTATAATTAATAATAAACCAAACAATATCAATATCTGTGTGTAATGCATGTAGATCTGAGTGTAAAAAAAAAATCATTCCTGTTGTATATTACTAAATGTATTCGCCCTGAGGAAATGATGGTAGGAGACACCTCTCCCACTTGTACTACTTATAAAACAGGCTATTATAATTATATATATATATATATATATATATACACAATTTGTTGGGATGAGTTTGCTTGTGGTAAAATAAATCATTATTATGTTGCAGTTTCTCAAGTGGTTAGTCAGTATTATAAGCTAACTCGCTCCAAGTATACAACAATCTTTGAAGTTGATCTTTTGTTTATTTAAAAACTTATTTAAAAAAAAATTCAACAGCTTTTTTGACATTAAGTAACCATGAATAATTGTTTGAAATCTGTAAACATGTCCCTGTCATTATTCCACGAGTTTCAACTTGTATTGTCTAAAATTCTTTGATTCATTGTCATTATTCTGAGAGTTCTGTAAACCGTTTTTTTTTTCTCATTCATGCTGAATAGTTTTAGATGATTCATTATTCCAAATTATTAAGACTAACATTCTCAGTTGATTAATTTTTATTGTTTTCTTTCATCTTTTCATTTCAATTACACCGCAACCTTTTTTTATTGCAACTTGATTTGCCAGCCATTTTTTACAATCATGTGAAATATACTCTTTTCAAGTGCCTATTAAATATCTCTTCCTATTTAAGTGAAGAGTTCGAAACCAATGGCTGAACCCTTTGGCCCCCTTGGAAACACAAAGCAACATATGGGTTTTACTGTGTGTCATAAACCATTTATCTATGCAGATAAAAGCTCTTCAATGGAAATTAATACGATCAAAAGAGTAGCATAGCCACCTACAATGATTCTTTTCATCTTGATCTGGATAAGGACTGAGTTTAGATATTGACCACACACTAAACGTTAGTGCCTCTTTATCTAAAAGATCCAAAAAAGACTTCACTTCTCAGTTCTTATCAGTCTTGGAGTGGTTTTTTTATATCATTTCAACAATTTTATTTTACTGTCGTGGCATCAGAAGGTTAAATTGTCTTCAAACTCTCGCACAGCACATTTCCCTGTCAGCCCTCATTATGTAATAAAATCAAGTTTGTAAGAATTTGTTCTTTGATTATTTCTGAGCCATGGCAACCAGAATCAACTCGTTGGGGGTGGGGGTGCTGCCTATGACCTCGTGGCTCGTGTGCTAGACTGTGACATAGTAACAAGTTTAAACTCCAGTTGGATTATTACAGGGGTGCGGAAGCAAAATTCAGAAATATTCTTTTATAATAATTAACAACTCTATTATAAAACAAGATTGATTTTAACTTTAAAAAAATAATCAACAAAATAAGGAGATTGACATAAAACAGTAAATTTACTCAATATGGCCACCTTTTTTTTTCCCCCTCAATTATTGTATCAACATGCCTTCAAAATAAATACTTTAGAAATTTTATTCCATTTCTCCTCAATAGCAATCAGAAGTGAACTAATATTTGGATGGAATCTAAGATGCTCTATATTGCATAATCAAGAGAGTTATGGTCTGGGTTCACAGTTTTCTCATGGACTTTCAATTCACTAGCATGCTTTTGTTATTGACATTGTGGGGTCCTTCTTAATCCCCATTGCAAGAGCAGTTAAAAAGTCTTCTCATTTTCTGTACAATCCTCCACTCCCCCTTCCCTTAAAAAAATCTCTTTGCCTGTTAAAAAAATTTGGTGGGGGCTTGGTTTTGGTATTAAGTAAATCATAGATTCTTTGTTTCTTTTCTCGCTCACTCATATTGGGCTGAATTTTAATTTTTTAAAAAATGCTTGAATAACGAAACTAATCATGAAAATTTAGATTCATCACATTTTTTTTCAAAAATAGGACTAATCAGACTAAAAAAAAAGGTTTTAAAAATTAATCCATATTTTACTTTTACACCCTGTACATTTACTTTGAAAAAGCATGAACCTTTTATCTTCTCGGTTATGGGTTAGATAGTACCACTACTGTTATTCTAAAAGGATGGCTTTGGCAATAATCAAATCATGAAAGTTGATATGACATTAAAGAAAGAAACCTAACCAAAGAAATATAATCAAACATATTCAGAATGTGAAAAAGTATATCACTCCACACAACTCTACTGAGCTGAACTGTCAGTGGTACAACAGATATTTGGTTAAGCTGTAGGAGTTTATACACTTACAAAATGTAATGAAAAAAGGGGTCAGAACTCCTTCACGACAACTATGCTGCTCGCACCAACTTTCAGAGTAACACGACTTCGCAACTCACACCAACTCCTCTTAACTCGGTGTCTTCTCTCTGGTTTCAGAATAACATACCCTGCCTCGCTAATTTAGTCTTTTTATAGCCTCTTCTCCTCATATGCAAATTACCGCTACTCGCATATAAGGAGTCCACAAACTCACATTCCTCTTTTTTCTTCTCCCAGTGGTCAGATGTGAGTAATCTATTCCATTACTTTTTATACCACACAAAACTAAGAAATCTTTGTACCAAGTTGATCACCATTGACTGATTTTGCTTGTGCATTGACTTAATACTCATGATTCTATTTTGTTAGTAATGGAAAGCCTTGATGGTTACTGATATAACACTAAAAACTCGACTTGGTTTGTTTGTAATGTTTTAGATATGGAAGACTGATTACACAATTTTTATATGACACGTGAAGTAAATTCTTTATTTCTCTCTTTTTCCATCATTAAAAGCTGCACCAAAGCAGAAATCAGACCTAATTCTTCATTTTATGAGACAGACTTGATACCAACTTGCTTGACTTTATAGTCAGCTAAAGTTTTTATAACATAGCATTTTGTTTGTCCCTTGGTACACTTGTTATAACATGAATTTCAGTAAAGCTAATCATCCCCTTATAACTTTTGAAGTTGATGGGTAAGGAATTGACCTTTTTATATAATTCTCCAAATATCCATCAGTCCATACTACTTAGGTTCCACCATTTTTTTGTTTAGATTTCAATCAAACTTTTAGGATTTAAAGTTTTTATATAATTCTCTAAATGTCTATCAGTCCATACTACTAAGGTTCCACCATTTTTTGTCAGATTTCAACCAAACTTTCAAGATTTGAAGTTGATAGGTAAGAAATTTCTTTTTATATTATTACAAATTGGAATCCTTTCTTTCCCATTGGTGAGAACTGCTATGTCAAGGAAAAAGGGAGGGCTGTTTGAATAACACCAGCTTTCCAAAAAGAAATAGGATTGTTTGTCTGGAAAAAAAAGAGTGTGCTTTAGGAATGGTACAAAGGAGTGGGTTATCAAGTTGAAGCATAGAAGAAACAGCACAACAAAAAAGTTTAAGATCAGAAGTTATGTATTGCTGAACATTGTTGGGGTTTGTTCAGGCCTTTTTTTTTTTTTTTTTTTTTTTTTGTATTAAATTTTCTTTTGGACTCTTTACATGTTTGTCTATGTGACTCCTGTGTTTGGTTTATTTACAAATTCTTGCTGCCAGCATTCCTTTCATCCTGTTGGACAGGGTTCACTCTTTTTTTTTTTTTTTTTTTTTTTTTTTTCCAATAAAGACAGGAAGGTTTCTTTCAATCTTAAGTTTTATTTATCTGTTCTTTATTATCACTTATCGTTGTCCTTGAATTTACTTGCCTGATTTTCAGTTAGGGAATTTGGATGCTGCTATAGTCAGTGCCTGGTTTTGGTTTATTTTTGGAAGTTACATTCTTTTTGTTTGTTTTTTTATCATCTTGATTTCTTTTTTTCTGCATAATTTTTGGGTGATTTTTATTGTTGATGTTTTGGGATCTCTGGATTGAGATGATGATGGGTTTGGTATTTTCAGTCATTTTTGATCAGTGGTTAGTTGGGTATGATTTATTTTGGATTTGGGGGAAGGTTTGAATTTGGCTGAGATAGAACGTGTTTTGGTTTTTTTGTTTTTTTTTTTTCCTTTTGTTTTTGAATTTGCAATATGATTTTTTTCCAGAGATTTCTATTTTTGGAATTGATGGGCAGACCCGTGATATGTATGATATTTTCTTAATGATTCAGTTGGAGATGTGGAGTTTTTTGTAAATTTTTTTTTTTTTTGTATTGGATGTTTGTTGAGTCCTTTTTGTTTAATTTGTGTTTCTGTTAGACAGATTTCAGCTGGGTGTGAAATAACCTCTGGTGAAACAAAATTGATATTCTCTTTTGAAAGAGAATTGCTTGCTTGGCATAAATAAGATCTTTTTTGGGAACATCAGAGACCGTCTTGAAACCTGTATGTAATAGGATAATTACTGCTCATCTAATATGAAAGATGTCTGAAGAGTAAGGTATTTATTTAATCCCATGTCTTTATTACTATACAATAAAAATATTCTACGTACGTTACCTGGCCCAGTTGGCTTGGTAGAACTGATTATTTACATAAAAATGGATTTGGCGTTAAATAACCTACAAAGGTTGATATGCCCTAAAACCCAACTAACCAGTTGGCTGGGGCTGTAAAATATACCAACTGTATCTCTGCAGATGGGTAAGACTCCCCTAACAAGTGTCCTGATTATGACACTAAACGATCTGATGGTGAGGCTCCAGTAATGCTGGAGCTTTAGGAAATGTGAAGTACCCCGTCATTGCCATCGCTCCCAGGTCCACTCAGGCCCAGAGTGGTAGCACTTAGTGTCCTATCTATGTATCAAATGGAACCAACTGTATGTGCAAACAAATGACTGATGTTAAATTGTGACTGCTTTATAGCAATACTTGAAACCATTTAAATGTCTGCAAAAAAGAGCTCAAGTTCGTTTTAAGAATGTTATCTACAATGTGTTTACAAATTATTTGTATATTTCATATATATGTATAAAGAAGATTAATATTTGAAAATCTTCAACTGTGTGTCTAAATTGAATCATTGCTATAACATTGCAATACTTAGAACCATTTGACTGTGTACAAATGAATGAATAGAAAAAATTTTGCGTTAAATAGCAATACTTGTAACCATGCCACTGTCTGCAAACAAATGATTAATATTGAATAGACTTATGCGGGGTTTTTTGCGGGGGGGGTCTTTTTTTTATGTGGTCAACAATGAATTTTTCCAATCAGTGCATGAGCCAATCAATACCCTACTTGAAAAATATGGTGTCAAGCTATTGGAACTGACTTTGGGAGCTAATGAGATGATACTTTCTGATATCCCAACTTATGTATTATTTCAAGGACCAAATCCGCAGCTATATCAAAGTTGTGCACAATGTTTTTTGATGAATGCGGATGCCTTACACAAGTTTCATTCTGCAGATTCAGGTGCCCCTCTGCAAATGTACCTTATCAGACTGATACCCGTGTGCTGCTTGTCATATTTTCCATGTGCAACAGAGGAAGTCTCCATGGCATAGCGGCTATCATACTGAACTGTGATATTGTAGTAAGTGGGTTCAAACTTGACTTGTGCTATTACATTCACTTTTGTACTAATACCCATGAGAAAGGTATGAACCTTTTTATCCTCCCTCACTTAATTTTGAACTGAAGAGCACCAATCTCTTGCAGGGATGGTGTTGGTTTTAAATTGCCTATGAAGGTTGATGTGTCATTAAACAAAGACTAAATCATATGCAGCAACAATTTTATTGGGAATTTCCATTGCACCTGTTTGCACCTATTTTATGGTGGTGGTAGGCTTTTTTTTTTTTTTTTTTTTTTGATATTAGGTCAGTGGGTGCTCAATATCAAGAATGTTTTATCTGTTGCATATTCTGTTATTTTGTCTTTACAGGTTTCACTGTGTTTAAATTCAGTTGATTGCCCAGTTGGTTGGGGCTGTAGAATATGCCGACTGCACCTCTGCAGTGGGGTAAGATCCCCCCCCCAACGAGTGTCCCGGATATGACACTAAACAATCTGATGGTGAGGTTCCAGTAATGCTAGAGCTTTGGGGAATGCGGAGTACCCCTTCACTGCCATCACTCCCAGGTCCATACTAGCCTGGTGTGGTAGCTCCTGATAGGGTCCTATCTATGGGTTAAATAGAATTAATGGTATACTTATGCTAAACTGAATTGTTTGACTAAACTGAATAGCTTGAAATAGAAATGTTTTTGACAATTAAACTGTCCTAGTGGTTAGTATTTGCTAATGGTCCGGGAGACTGGGGTTCAATCCCTGGTCGAGTCATACCAAAGACTTTTAAAAAATGGTACTTGATACCTCCTTGCTGAACACTCAGCAATATAAGGTACATATCAAAGGTAAAGTGGAGCAATCCCAGGAAAGGAGTGGCACCCTCCCCTACACCGCAATGTAGTAGCTATTGAAAAGGGAGCCTTCGGGCCGCCTTCAACTACAGTCACCAACTTGACTTTATTTTACATTTAAACTGTGTGGTTATGCTAAACTGAATTATTTCAAATAGAACTGTTTTTTTGACATTGAAACTGTATTTACACTAAACTGATTTGTTTCATATAGAACTGTTTTGACATTTAACTGTGTTAACAAAATTTGTACTTATACTAAACTGAATTAGCTGAATTAAAATTCCCTGACTAAACTGAATAGCTTCAAATAGAAATGTTTTTGACAATTAAACTGTACTAATATTTAAACAGTTTACTTATCCTAAACTAAATTGTTTGAAATAGATCTGATTATTTACATAAAAATGGATTTGGCGTTAAATGACCTACAAAGGTTGATATGCCATAAAACCAACCAACCAACCAAATTCTGTTGATTTATGCCTATCATCAGTTTTAGAATTTTGAAACCTGTATCATTGTAAAATGATTAAGGTGGTAATTATATTATTTAGTTTGGTAAAATTGTAAGTTAGCTGGAAGACTTTGAATGTAAATGTAGTTCCTCACAAAGTCACAGAGGGTACAAGGAGCCTCAAGTTTAACACCTCACATCAAAATAACATTGTGGAAGACAAGAAGGCCAAATGTAAATAGAATGATTCATATTGGATGGAGATATGTGAAATCATTTAACTGTGGAAAAAATAAGCTTAGGTTTGTTTAAGAATTTTATTAGCAAAATGTTTACAAATCATATTTATAAACATTTAACTATGTGCAAACAAATTGTTGGTGTTGGGTTGAATTGTTTGTGTCACATAGCAGTGCTTGGAGCCATTTTAATTGTGTGCAGGCAGGTGGACTCTTGGCTAGTTTTGGAATGTTAACTACTAAATATTTATTTGGAAATCCTAAATTTAATATGGGTGTAAGTGAGGTTTGGCATTGAGTGGCCAGCTAGGGTTGATGTGCCATAAAGCCGAACAAATCAAAAAAACTAACCAAACTAGAGAACATCTTGAATCTTCAAAAAAGAAAAAAAAAAGCCACCTTTTCACCAATATCTGGCCAAATATAATCAAATACTGTTTTAAAAATTATACTCTTAACCCTAAAACCCACATAGAAGACAAAACCAATCTAACCTTACTTAGTGTTAAATGACCCATAGAGGTTGATATGCTGTTAAACAAAACTCAACCTCAAAATGGAATCATGTCATATCTTAAGTTTGATGAGAATTAAAAACATAATGAATGTTAGGGACATGTATGATGATTATGATGCAGTGTTTTAGTGAGATGATGTCACACCAATTATAGACTTAATTTTAGAATATATTAAAATTAGAGAATTTGAAAATTAAGGAGTTGAGATAGCGGTTCAGTTACAGCTAGGGTCAGGTTAGGTGTCTTTCACTGTTTCTAAGTGCAACAGTAGACCCTTTTACCTGTCCCTCTTGTGCTTCAATGACTGCTAAGAAATTGTACACTGTCAAAATAAGATATTTTTGTATCTGATTAACAGTCGCCTGTTATTTTTTTGGAGATTCTAATATCCAGAATGCTATTGTAGTACATTATGTGTGTGTGTGTATATATATATATATATATATATATATATATATATATATTCCACTTTTGTAACTGAATTTTTTTTTCCTAAAACTGAAGTGTGATAGGCAAAAATCTGAAAATCCTTCAACTAAGAAATTCCTACTATTAATGTTTTGAAATGTATCAATATATTTCTTTCTTTTTTTTTCTTTTTTTTCTTTTTTTTAAATCTTCTCAGAACCAACCCAAATATTCATTTTAATTTGAAAAACAGTATTTCTGATTTAATTAGAACTAACAGAAAAACAGTTTTTGTTTGCTTTTTTAAATAATTTTTTAAGGGATATTAAAAAAAAAAAAATATAAATAGACCAGTTTAGAGAAGCTGTTGAATAATTCTTAATATCAATTCTAATGACATATTTTTTATTGATTTAATTCTAGAAAGATTTAAATTAACTGCGAGAAAATAGCAATTTTCTTTGAAGTATGATTGCATTTATCACAATTCATTTTTGATGTTGATTAAAAAAAAAAATGATTTTTACACAAAAAAAAGAAAAATTTATACACACTAATTTGCAATTTTGTTTCGTTTCTTTTTTTTTTTTTTTTTTTTTTTAATAGGGTATTTAAAATTTAATTTCAAGTTGACCAAAGATCTTTTGAATATTTCATAAAAATTTGTAATTGAAAATTTAGTGAATAGAAAGCTATCAAAAGAACATAAGGATACTTTTTCTCCTTACCTAATTTTCTTTTTTTATCAGATGTTTCTGTAGAACCATAGTAGAATTCCTGGATAGTTATTGGAATCGTCCTTTTGTCTTGCCTGTTGAAGTCATTTATGTCAATGAGGCTATGAGTGTGATTTATACTAGACTTAGTTAAGGTTAATCTTATTAATATTAGTATTTTAAATGAAATTCTAAAGAAATAAATTTCCCAATCTCTCTCCTTCTTCCATGAAATTTATCTTTCTTCCAAACCCTTAAAAATTTCTCTCTCTCTCTCTCTTTTTCTCCCTTGAAATTTGTCAATCTTTCTCCCATTCCCTTGAAATTTCTCTCTCTCACACCTCTTTGAAATTTCTCTCTCTCTCTCTCACATACCTCTTTGAAATTTCTCTCTCTCTCTCACATACCTCTTTGAAATTTCTCTCTCTCTCTCACATACCTCTTTGAAATTTCTCTCTCTCTCTCTCACATACCTCTTTGAAATTTCTCTCTCTCTCTCACATACCTCTTTGAAATTTCTCTCTCTCTCTCACATACCTCTTTGAAATTTCTCTCTCTCTCTCTCTCTCTCTCTCTCACCTCTTTGAAATTTCTGTCTCTCTCTCTCTCACCTCTTTGAAATTTCTGTCTCTCTCTCTCTCACCTCTTTGAAATTTCTGTCTCTCTCTCTCACCTCTTTGAAATTTCTCTCTCTCTCTCACATACCTCTTTGAAATTTCTCTCTCTCTCTCACATACCTCTTTGAAATTTCTCTCTCTCTCTCTCTCACCTCTTTGAAATTTCTGTCTCTCTCTCACATACCTCTTTGAAATTTCTCTCTCTCTCTCACATACCTCTTTGAAATTTCTCTCTCTCTCTCACATACCTCTTTGAAATTTCTCTCTCTCTCTCTCTCACATACCTCTTTGAAATTTCTCTCTCTCTCTCACATACCTCTTTGAAATTTCTCTCTCTCTCTCTCTCTCTCACCTCTTTGAAATTTCTGTCTCTCTCTCTCTCACCTCTTTGAAATTTCTGTCTCTCTCTCTCTCACCTCTTTGAAATTTCTGTCTCTCTCTCACACCTCTTTGAAATTTCTGTCTCTCTCTCACACCTCTTTGAAATTTCTGTCTCTCTCACACACCTCTTTGAAATTTCTGTCTCTCTCTCACACCTCTTTGAAATTTCTGTCTCTCTCTCTCTCTCTCACACCTCTTTGAAATTTCTGTCTCTCTCTCTCTCACACCTCTTTGAAATTTCTGTCTCTCTCTCTCTCACACCTCTTTGAAATTTCTGTCTCTCTCTCTCTCACAGCTCTTTGAAATTTCTGTCACTCTCTCTCTCTCACTCACAGCTCTTTGAAATTTCTGTCTCTCTCTCTCTCTCTCTCTCACTCACACCTCTTTGAAATTTCTGTCTCTCTCTCTCTCTCACTCTCACTCACACCTCTTTGAAATTTCTGTCTCTCTTTCTCTCTCTCTCTCTCACACCTCTTTGAAATTTCTGTCTCTCTCTCTCTCTCTCTCTCTCTCACACCTCTTTGAAATTTCTGTCTCTTCTCTCTCTCACACCTCTTTGAAATTTCTGTCTCTCTTTCTCTCTCACACCTCTTTGAAATTTCTGTCTCTCTCTCTCTCACACCTTTGAAATTTCTGTCTCTCTTTTGTTCTCTCACACGTCTTTGAAATTTCTCTCTCTCTCTCTCTCTCTCACCTCTTTGAAATTTCTCTCTCTCTCTCTCTCACCTTTTTGAAATTTCTCTCTCTCTCTCTCACCTTTTTGAAATTTCTCTCTCTCTCTCTCACCTCTTTGAAATTTCTCTCTCTCTCCCTCTCTCACACCTCTTTGAAATTTCTGTCTCTCTCTCTCTCTCTCACACCTCTTTGAAATTTCTGTCTCTCTCTCTCTCACACCTCTTTGAAATTTCTGTCTCTCTCTCTCTCACACCTCTTTGAAATTTCTGTCTCTCTCTCTCTCACAGCTCTTTGAAATTTCTGTCACTCTCTCTCTCTCACTCACAGCTCTTTGAAATTTCTGTCTCTCTCTCTCTCTCTCTCTCACTCACACCTCTTTGAAATTTCTGTCTCTCTCTCTCTCTCACTCTCACTCACACCTCTTTGAAATTTCTGTCTCTCTTTCTCTCTCTCTCTCTCACACCTCTTTGAAATTTCTGTCTCTCTCTCTCTCTCTCTCTCTCTCACACCTCTTTGAAATTTCTGTCTCTTCTCTCTCTCACACCTCTTTGAAATTTCTGTCTCTCTTTCTCTCTCACACCTCTTTGAAATTTCTGTCTCTCTCTCTCTCACACCTTTGAAATTTCTGTCTCTCTTTTGTTCTCTCACACGTCTTTGAAATTTCTCTCTCTCTCTCTCTCTCTCACCTCTTTGAAATTTCTCTCTCTCTCTCTCTCACCTTTTTGAAATTTCTCTCTCTCTCTCTCACCTTTTTGAAATTTCTCTCTCTCTCTCTCACCTCTTTGAAATTTCTCTCTCTCTCCCTCTCTCACACCTCTTTGAAATTTCTGTCTCCCTCTCTCACACCTCTTTGAAATTTCTCTCTCTCTCTCTCACTTCTTTGAAATTTCTCTCTCTCTCTCTCTCACACCTCTTTGAAATTTCTCTCTCTCTCTCTCTCTCTCACACCTCTTTGAAACTTTTTTCTCTCTCTCTCTCTCTCACCTCTTTGAAACTTTTTTCTCTCTCTCTCTCACACACCTCTTTGAAACTTCTCTCTCTCTCTCTCTCTCACACACCTCTTTGAAACTTCTCTCTCTCTCTCTCTCTCTCACACACCTCTTTGAAACTTCTCTCTCTCTCACACACCTCTTTGAAACTTCTCTCTCTCTCACACACCTCTTTGAAACTTCTCTCTCTCTCTCTCACACACCTCTTTGAAACTTCTCTCTCTCTCTCTCTCACACACCTCTTTGAAACCTCTCTCTCTCTCTCTCTGTCACACCTCTTTGAAACTTCTCTCTCTCTCTTTCACACACCTCTTTGAAACTTTTCTCTCTCTCTTTCACACACCTCTTTGAAACTTTTCTTTCTCTCTCTCTCTCTCTCTCTCTCTCTCTCTCTCTCTCTCTCTCTCTCTCTCACACCTCTTTGAAACTTTTCTCTCTCTCTCTCTCTCACACACCTCTTTGAAACTTCTCTCTCTCTCTCTCTCTCTCACACACCTCTTTGAAACTTCTCTCTCTCTCTCCCACCTCTTTGAAACTTCTCTCTCTCTCACACGCCTCTTTGAAACTTCTCTCTCTCTCTTTGAAATTTCTTTCTCTCTACCCCACTCCGAAATGTCTCATTCTCTCTCTCACACACACTTCAAAATTTCTTTCTCTCACCAATTTTGACATTTATCTCACCACCCCCCGTATTCATCTTGCTCTCTCTCTTTCCCCCGCCAACTTCTGATATTATTTCTCTCCCCCTCAGTAAATCCAGCTCCCTCTCTCTCTTTCTCTCTTCCCCCACCTGCCATCCATCTTCTCCATTAACCCTGGCCTTTTTTCTTTTTCTCATGACAAAGAGCTTTGTCCTCATCCCTTTCTCTCCTCCTCCTCCTCCGACTTTCAATATTTCCTTTCTTTGGTTATGTCATTCAATTTTAAAGATTTTTCTGGATAGATTTTTCATCTCCCACCTATTAGATTTATTTTCTAACCTCTGGAAGAAAGAACCCTCTTATCCCTCCACACACACACACACACTTCTGCTGAATACCTCTATAACCCCACCCACCCAACTGACACAATTTTCCAATCCAAACACCCCAAACCTGTTGTTGTTAATCATATTTGTATTTTATACCCGGCAAGTCCCCCAGGAAGTCTTTTATCCAACAAAAACCTTTTTTTTCATTCAATTTTTATTAACATTTTTTTCTTCTACCTCCTCCCCCAACATTAGTGTGCAATTTTTAACTCCATAATAACCTGTTTGTGACCCAGTTGGCTGGGACTGTAGAATATACCAACTGCATCTCTGCAGATGGGGTAAGACCCCCCCACCTCCATAACAAATGTCCTGTACATAACATCAAAACATCTTATGATGAGGCTCCAGTCTTGAAGTTGTGGGGAGTGTGGAGAACACCTTCATTGTCATTACTCCCAGGTCCACTCTGACCCAGAGTAGTAGCATCTGATAGGGTCCTATCTATGAGTCAAATATAATTTTTTAACTATTCAACTGTGTGCAAACAAATGATTAACATTAAATTGAATTATTAGTATTATATAGCAATATTCAAAACCATTTGTATGCCAACAAATGTTCTCTGACTTGTTTGAAAATAGTGTTACCAACAAACTATTCATTTAAAAACCAAACAAACACACACACACACACACACATATATATATATATAGGGTGCAAAAGCAAAATATGGAATAATTTCTAAAACATTTTTTGTCTGATTAGTTTCAGTAGCTCAAGGCGGTACTGGCACAGGAGTGGCAGTACCGCCTTGAGCTACCGAAACTGTGTTATCATCCTTGTTGGTGGCTGATGAGGACAGAGTATAGCACATGCATTCACACATTGTATGATGAAAATTGATGAAGAAATATATATATATATATATATATATATATATATATATATATTGTGTGCAAAAGTAAAATATGGAATAATTTCTAAAACATTTTTTGTCTGAATAGTCCAATTTAAAAAAAACAAAATCATTATAAATCTAAATTTTCATGATTAGCTCTTATTATTCAGCCCAGTATAACTGAGCAAGAAAAGAAATGACAAAGAATCTATGATTTGCTTAATGTTGAAACCAAGCCAAAGTTTCTTTGTCTACTGGAGACAAAAAATTTTTTTTACAGAAAAAGAGCTTTTTAAGGAAAAGTGGGAGTGGAGGATTTTACAAAACCCAAAAAGTCTTTTTAACTACTCTTGCTATAATGCCAATGAGAAAACCTGCTAATGAATTGAAAGTCCATGAGAAAACTGAGGACAGCAATCAAACAAGATTTAAGTCCAGACCTTAACCCCTATGATTATGCTATGTGGTGTTTTAGAAAACAAAACAAATGCAACTTCCCATTCAAATATTGGAGTGTTTGAGACTGCTATTGAGAAGGAATGGAATTAAATGCCTGAATAATTTATTTCAAAGGCATGTTGATACAATAATTGAAAAAAATGGTGACCATATTGAGTAAATTTATTGCCTTGTGTCTATTTTTTTTTGTTTGTTTTTAAAAATTGAAATTAATCTGGATTTATAATAGTCATTTATCATTATACTAGAATATTCCTAATCTTGCTTCTGCACCTTGTGTGTGTGTGTGTATATATATATATATATATATATATATATATATATATATATATATATATATTTACTTTTTTTTAATCTAATATTCAGATTTTTAAATGTGTAAATGGCCAGCATAGGAAATTATTCCAATGTTACATCTGATATTTTAGCCAAAGTCAAGCATCTTAAAGTTTATTTTTCCCCTTTAAGTCCTGCCATGTAGAGTTAATATTGATTCTACTTTGTAAGAATAATGTCTTGTGTATGACATTAAACTGCATCTGATGGTGACCATCCAGCTCTGGAGATCTGAAGAATGTAGACTACCCTTTCATTGTAATTATTTCTAGGTCTCCTAGTACCTGTTAGGGTCCCATTTATGGCCCAAATAGAGTGGTTAGAACAATATTAATATTATATAGGAATACTTGATGCCATATTATATTTGTTTACCTCGACTGTGGCCCTGTAGCAAGAGAGTTCAAACTCCAGTCACAGGACTGTATTCATTTTTTGACTTTGGGAAAGGTATGGACCTCTTTATTTCCTCAGCTATGTTAATCTATGCTGCTTTGAGGAAGAACTCTCTGAAGATTTCTAATCATGGATAATCAAGTGGGGAGTTACTCCCTAAGGAGGTTCAACCTAAGAGCAATACGAACCGAAAAGTGGTACATTGAATATGATGTCTGCATTTCAAGCAGTGTCGTAAGCCTCTCCCCCAAATCAAATGTCCTGGGTATGACACTAAACTGTATCTTAACCTGCACTAATCACTGCTGGTTAAACAGATCTTTGGGTCCAAAAGATCTATTTAAAAATTTTTAGTACTTGATAGGAATACTTGAAACTATGTTAAGTAAAAAAAGTAAAGTTGGTGACCTTTGTCGATGGCGACCTGATGGCTCTATTTTCTCTAGCTACTACACTGAGGTCTAGGAGAGGGTGTTACACCTTTCCCTTGATTGTTCCACTTTACCCTTGATCCTAACCATATAATTCTGAGTGCTAAGCAAGGCAGCATCAAGTACCATTTTTGAGTCTTTGGTATGACTCGACCTGAGATTGAACCCTGGTCTCCTAGACCATCGGCGAGCACTCTACTCATTAGGCCAATGGCCCGGTTAAAACAATGCTACCGTGTGCAAATTATTTGTATTAAGAATAGTTTCTTAGTTATAATTGCTTACACCACGTTGACACTAACAAAATGCAAAGAGAAAAAGCTAGATGGGAACTATACAAGAATGCTATGAACGATATTGAACAATCCTGGAAGCAACACCCCATGAAACAACAGCT
The DNA here is from genome assembly GCA_963585895.1 of Sepioteuthis lessoniana. NCBI lineage: Eukaryota > Metazoa > Mollusca > Cephalopoda > Myopsida > Loliginidae > Sepioteuthis > Sepioteuthis lessoniana. The sequence goes on from CAUZXS010002189.1 coordinate 53,515, forward strand.
GTACTGCCACTTACCTCCCATCTCAAAAACCATCAAAGTAAGATGAACAAGACATGCAGGACACTGCTGGAGAAGCAAGGATGAACTCATAAGTAACATTCTTCTATGGACCCCTACTCATTGATGTGCCAATGTTGGTTGACCAGAAATAATTTATTTACATCATCTGTGTGTGGACACAGGGTGTAGTTTGTAGGACCTGCTGAGATCATTAGATGATCGGGACAGGAGGAGAGTCAGGGAAATCCATGCTCTCAGCACAACTTAATAATGACTGAAGATGATCAATTACTTGAAACCTTAATAATTGTGTATATAAATATGTAATTATGTAAAATTAAAATAAACAATTGCACTCAAAAAAAAATCTGGTATCAACATTGAGCAACCAATAAGGTTTGGCATGCTATAAAACCAACCAACCAACCAATCAACAGAGACTATAATTAGCCCAGTTGGCTGGGTCTGCAGACTACATCGACTGCATCACTGCAGAGGCATAAGACTCCCCCAACAAATGCCCTGGATTTGATGCTAAACAATCTGATGGTGAGTCTCCAGTAATGCTGGAGCTTTGGGGAATGCAGAGTACCTCTTCATTGCCATCACTCCCAGCTCCACTTAGGCCCAGAGTGGTATCACCTAAGAGGGTCCTATCTATGGGTCAAATAGAATTGTTTGACGTTTTAACTGTGTACTTATGCTAAATTGAATTGTTAGAAATAGAACTGTTTGTCATTTCACTGTGTGTAAACAAATGACTGATGTTTAATTGAATTGTTAGTGATATATTGGAATACTTGAAAATATTAAATTGTGCAAACAAATGCTTAATATTAAATAGAATTATATGTATCATATAGAAATAAGTGAAACCATTTAACTGTGTGGAAAAAAATGAGCATTGGCTCTTTTTAAAAATGTTATCTACAAAATGTGTTTAGAAATCATGTATACAATATATATGTATAAAGGATTTAGCATTAACTAATCTCCAATGGTTGATATGCCATAAAACCAAACCAAACCCTATAGATTTAATATATATGTATAAAGAGGGTTTGGCTTTAAATAACCTACAATGGTTGATATGCCATGAAACCCAACCAAACCAAATCCTATATTAATATATATGTATAAAAAGGATTTGGCATTAAATAACCTACAATGGTGGATATTGCATGAAAACCAAACCAAACCCTACATATTTAATATGTATGTATAAAGAGGATTTGGCTTTAAATTACCTACAATGGTTGATATGCCATAAAACCAAACCAAATCCTATATATTTAAGATATATGTACAAAAAGGATTTGGCATTAAATAACCCACGCTGGTTGATATGCCATAAAACCAAACCAAACAATGGAGACTCTAATAAAAGATAATCACTGATGATACTCCTGGTAAAAATGAAAAAAACTATTAATATTACTTTGGTGGAAAAAATGTTGCTGAGAAAAAGATAGGAGACAAGTTTTAGGTTTTATTTGTCTTTTGGTGATTTTTTGTAGCTTAGTTAGTCAAGCAGCTGGTATGTTCAAGCAGGCTTCCATGAAACGAAAAGCTATGTTGTAAAGGAATTTGAGTTGGTTTAATATTGTTTCTTCATATAGGATAAGTGCAACAACAATCACATTGGATTAGCTTCATATTTTATTGCCTGAATAAAATCAATCAAATGAATACAAAGAAAATAATCAACAAAATGAATGCGGAAAAAGGCATATGAAGAAATATTCCTGTGTGGTTTGTAAAGACCTTAGTATGCATACATTTTAGAGAAATGCAAGTTTTGTAGAAATACCTATTTAGGAAGTGTATTTTTATGGTGTCATATTCAATACAACAGAAGGCTTGTCAGGAAAGAAATTGTCCCTGACTTGTTGTCTGTTGGTGTGCTTAGCTGACTGCTGCTAAGAGGAGCTGACATCAGAGGACAAGCAATCACGTGTACTAATTTGCTGTCAAGGCAAAAAGAGTGAGACTTTTGCATGTTTTTCTTCTATACTGCTTTGACAACACAATCTAATGGTTGCTAGCAGAAACTTTGGCAGACATTGGCAGTAATTCCACAATGTGAGTTCAAGTCTCACCAGGAGTTTTTTCTCTAATATTATCTTTGGTATGTGCTGTCATAGAAATGACAATATGAATGAATTTCTATTTAAAAAATAAGCACTTAAAATTAAAAGGTGAAAGAAAATACTGGTCAAAATAAATGATGGTAAACTGAATTGCTTAAAATGGAACTGTTTTGACACCTCAACTGCGTACTTATGCTAAAATGAATTGTTTGAAATAAAACTGTTTTTGACAATTAACCGTGTGTGAACAAAAACTATACTTATACTAAACTGAATTGCTTGAATTGGAACTTTTTGACTGGACTGAATAGCTTGAAATAGAAATATTTTTGACAATTAAACTGTGTACAAATGCTAAACTGAATTTGAAATAGAACTGATTATTTGTATAAAAATGGATTCGGCATTAAATAACCTACAAAGGTTGATATGCCATAAAACCTAAACAGCCAACAAACAAGCAATCAATTGTTTACATTTTAACATCCTGTCGAGAATACTGAGTTCTAAACAAAACTCTATTTTGACATGAGCTGACATCCTGGTCGTTGTATGTGCATGCATAAAACCTTTTCAGTGTGACCTGCACTTCAAATCAAAGTTTTTAGCTAACTTACAATTTATAGCAACAAATAAAATAATTCCCTAATATAGTTATTATCCTTAATTGTATTAAATTTACTCAAGATGTAAGAACACAAAAAAAATTTCAATGTCTGGAATTTTATCCAGATTAAGATAGTCCCATCATGCCATGCTAACAGTTTGAATTCCTTTAACTCTCATTCACTATCTGTCTCTGCAATCTAGGCGGTACCCAGTGTCCACACAGCTGATTGATGTATGTTTCTACTGTTTGGCCAACGCTGGTGTGTCTATGTATAAGGGTCTTTTGGAGAATATTGCTTATTAGTTGGTCCTTACTTTACAACTAGCGCTCAGCATGTCTTGCTCATGTTATTTGTGAGATGGGAGGTAAGTGGCTGTGCAGCTGCCGTTTTTTTTTAAGGTGCTGCTTTGAGGATATGTTCAAAATAAAATGCATTATCTTTGTCTCTAGATGTTTCATTTAATCCCATATAGTGCAACTATAGTATAGTACTGTAGTAGCAGAGCTCATGGTGTAGCAGATATCATGGTAGGAAATTGATGTGGCAGCCTAAGTTCAAATCCTGAATGAGGCTCTTTGCTTTTCACATAGTTCTGATACTCTTGGTAAAAGTATGAATCCAACTATCCTCCCTCCTGTTATGGGTAAAATAGCAAAGCAGACTCAGCTCTTTAGCATCGATATGGCAACCGATCTAGGAGAAGGAAAACTGAATTTAAATCTGTTAAACTCCACTTAAAAATTGCCTTTGAGTTGCATCTTGCTTATGAAGAAGTGTTGGTAAATACATACAGTAGTACTAACATGGCTACACCTTGGAAGAATTCCTGTTTTATTCTATTCTATTAAAGAAATCGGATTTCCATGTGATTGTTAATTTGTCAAAGTGTGAGGGTCCCATTAAAGTTCTGAAAATTTTGGAGATCTACTGTATATTTCAGATATCAATATCTAATATAGATATCGTTAATTATTCTTATAAAAAGAGATGGTTAGATTTCTGGAAATGATTGAAATTATTCAAAAGTGTCAATATGCCCCAATTTTAATTAAAATTATTTCATGGCAATAAATTTGGGATATTTTAATGAATGAACCAAAAAAAAAGATTGTCATTAGAGTTCAATTTTGACTTTTGTTTTTGGTGGGTTTTTTTTCATTTTTTTTACGAAAATAGATGAGACAGCTGAGAAAGTGATTTTGAATAGCATCTTTTGTAGGTAAAAAAGAAAAAAAAAATTAAATTGCAAACCAAATTATATTTAACTTTTAAAATCATTTACTTATACATGAGTCAATGCCTCTCTCTCTCTCACTCACACAATCTCATAAGGGTAATGAGAAGTCTGACTGTTATTTTATTAGATGATATGGGAGCTTGTTGGATTCCCATTGTAACAACTGTCCATGATGATATTAATGCTTCTATTTAGAAAAGAGTAAAAGATTTGACTGCTGTTATATCAAGAATCTGGACGATTCAAAAATGACACTACTTTTCCATCCCTTTGATATTTCTTTCTCTCTCTCTTTTGCATCCCCTTGAAATCTCTCTCACCATACAATAGTATTGACATGCCTACAGCTTGGAAGAATTCTTGTTTTATTTGAGAAATCAGATTTCCATTTGGAAATTATGTTACTAGATGATAGGGGAGTTTGTAGGATTTCCATTTTAACAACAGTCCATTAGGATATTGATGCTTCTGTTTAGAAAAGAATGAAGGGTTTTACCTCTGTTATATTAAAAAATGACAGTGTAATTATTCTAAATAGAATGTTTCATAAGGTAAAAATTGTAGAAATACATTTTTTTATTAAAAGAAAAATAGTAAAATAAAACAAAAGGGTGGATAAAGGTGAAAAAAAGCAAAAAAAAAACAATGGATGGAAAATTAAACCAGGTTATTAGTAATATCCAAGTAGTTTATTTGATTACCTCCCTTGTCTACTTAAAGCGTCTACAAAAATTCACTCGGTGAGGAAACAGTTTTAAACCAACTACCATTCATCTATCAATTCAGATTTAAGTCGTTACTAAAAAGGAAAACAATTTTTGTATTTCTCATAAATTTTTAAGACCAATTCCTCTTTTTTTTTTTTTTTTTTTTTTAATACTAACAAATTTTCTCAACACTTATTTAAAAACTTGTGCAATATATTTAGATTCTTACGAGTAAATTGATTTTAGGAAGCAGTAAATACCTAATATATACACTATTGAGTTGCAAAGCAGTTATCATCCTGGAAAATAGACTTGGGGATTATTGTTAAAGTACTGGACAAATCTCTTTGCATTTCAGTTTGTGGTAATTCCTTTGGGAAAGGTATAAATTAATCCTTTCCTGATAAAGAGTTTGACAGATTAGGCTCTTTAGACTTGGTAAGCATTTTAGAAGATAAACTTTGAGATTCAAACCAGCAATAAGTAAAGTTGGCGACCATAGTTAAGGGTGATCCAAAGGCTCCCTTCTCATTAGCTACTACACAAAAATGTAAGGGAGGGCACTACTCCTTTCCCTCGATTGCTCCAATTTACCTTATAATGCTTAGTGTTAAGCAAAGAGGTATCAAGTACCTTTTCCTTTTTTTTTTTTTTTTTTTTAATCTTTGGTATGAACCCCAGTCTCCTAGGCCATTGGCAAACACCCTACTCACTTGGCCAATTGGCTGTGTTGAATCCTGCAAGTAGTGGAGGGGTTGGGTAAATATATATTACTCTCTCATTGTAGCAGATGTTACAGATGAAACAAGAAGGAAATAAAGTTACATTGTTGATAAGTGTGTGTGTGTATATATATATATATATATATATATGTATGTATGTATATATATATATAATCATATATATATATATATATATATATATATATATATATAATCATACAACATGTGCAATACCCTGTCCTCATCAGCTGCCAACCAGGGTGATAACACAGTTTTGGTAGTTCAAGGCGCTACTGCCACTCCTGGTGCTACCAAGCAGCTTTTGCCACAGGACAGGGTATTTAAAAGAAATATATATCTATATATATACACCAGATCTACTAAAAGCAAACATTACATTGGACATTCATTCATCTTCATTTTAGTGCAGTTTGGGATTTAAAAACGCGTTTACTTTCGGCCGTTGATGTCATAGCAACCGTTTCTTGATTTTGTGTAATCACACAGGAATGGTGGTTCCATCTGTATTTCATTCATGTTGAAATCTCTTCTATATCCGTTGTCTGTACGGTTCGTTTTCCTTCAGTTTTATTTTTTTTATGCGTTAATGCACAAAAGCACTCAAGACAAACGTCATATATAGTTCTGCTGAAAGATGTTATTTGTTGATCAATGGGGCCCTTAAGATGGGTGGTGAGTAAAAAGAAAGCTCCTGGTCTAAGTTTGTCCGAGTAGCTATCTTTTTACCCTTTGGCCACTAAATTCTTGGCTTGCCAGGAATGTCTCCAGGACGCTGACGCTCAGCAATGGGCTCGTGAATACTGTGGGAGTAATCCTGATTCATATGCCCATCATTCGATTTACATTCTCCCGTAGGAGAATTATGTTGTTTGCACCAGCATGCCTTGTGGATTCGTGACCCTTGCAAGCTGTGGAATTTTCTGCTGCAATTACACGTTGTAGCTGGGTAAATATCCAGATCATTACCGTATGAGCAAGTATGATGGGTGATATATTCTCCCTCCCCGCTACAGACACCCTGAGGGCATTTTCCTTTCATTGTACTATCCATATTTGTTAAATTCCTGTCTTTCCAGGATGTCACCCCAACTTTCTGAAGAGACACTTTGTCTTTCTAAAGAGTTATCTTGCTTTCTAGAGAGTCTTGGTACTATTTACCAACCCCTCCACTCGGGCAGGATATGACACAAGGTCAATTTTTAAGCAGAGTTTAACAGGTTTGAATTCAGAGTTTTCCTTCTCCTAGACTAGTTGCCTAACCAAGGCTGAAGAACCTAGTCTGTCCTACTATTTGCCCATAGCTGGAGGGAGAATAATTGGATTCATACCTTTCCCAAGGGTATTAGTGCTATGTGAAATGCAATCAGTCTCGTCCAGGTTTTGAACTCGTGTCGCCGAGTTCATTTCCTACGACGATAACGACTACACCACGGGCACCTTTCTAGAGAGTCTTGGTGTTCAAATTTTCATCATAATCTTTGGTATCAACCCCAGTCCCCTCGGCCATTGTCAAACACCCTACTCGCTTGGCCAATGGGCTGTGTTGAATCCTGCAAGTAGTAGGGGTTGGGTAAATATATACTACTCTCTCATTGTAGCAGATGTTACAGATGAACCAAGAAGGAAATAAAGTTACATTGTTAAGTATGTATGTAAGAATGTTGCCAGTTTCATTCATTTTATTTATTTATTTATTTTTTTTTACAAACCATGCCACCCTAATTTTTAATAAGGTATTAAGTGAAGCAAAAATGATGTTTTAGTAGGCGGGCGAGTCAAAAGTTTTGCACTATTTTAATAGATACTAGTGTGTAGCCTGTATATCAACTAAGTGAAGCAGTTCTTACCATTGAAGGTCCGCCCTGTCGGCTGGGGCTGTAGAATATGCTGACTGCACCTCTGCAGAGGGGTACCCCCCCAATGAGGCCACCTGTTGGCCGTGGGTGGCGACCTGTAAGGCGCTAGGATGGATCCCTGATGGTTGAGCAGTCATTGATCTGGCGACAGTGGTCAATGGCTTGCAACACCCCACTTTGGCCCTTACTTGGTCTGACCGGTGGTCGGATTGGGCCCGATCCGATCAATCGGCTGGTCATGTCAAGCCCTCGTACCTATATATTTTATCCCGACCGTACTTTTAAATCTGCACTTGCAGCAAGTTCCCAACCCTTATCTGTTAGTTGCTAGAAGGCGGTGGCTAAAGGTCAATTGTGTTGAGAATAGGAATTTGACCAGCACTGGGAACTTGAAATTGGCAATGGCTCGGAAGCCTACCCTCAACTCAAGTATACTGGTCGCGTATCCCCCGTCTCAACCAAGGCGAATGGGTTACCCCCTTGGTTCATTCCCAACACAAGTTGGACTCCGTGGTGGGTGGAGGAGTGCAGGGCCAGTGAAAAATATACACCATATATGGCGTCTTCAAACAAAAAAACTAAACGAAACCTCTCAGAATCAGACTCGGAGAATGAGGCAGCAGACTTTCCCAGATTCATTGTTATTGAATCTTTGGAGGAGGTATGCCTAGCCAAATTCTCACCTTTCCTTATCGAAAAAGTAATATCTACAAGAGCTAGTCCGAAAAATATTAAGAAAACAAGGAATGGTAACTTGCTTGTCGAGGGAGACAGGCAGAAAACATTTAAAATAAAAACCTTTCATACGACCAAATGCAGGGTGTATCCGCATGAGAAACTCAACACTTCCAAGGGAGTTATCAGAAGTAGAGAGTTAGCATTGGCTACAGAAAACGAGATAGCATCAGCCCAGGGAAAACAGGGAGTTACAAATATAAAGAGAATCTCCATTAGAAAAGGGGAAGAACGAATCCAGACCAACACTTACATTCGAACATTTAATAAGCCCAAAACTCCAAACGAGGTGAAGATCGGCTATTGTCTTGAGAGAGTTGAGCAGTACATCCCAGCTCCCCTGAGGTGCTTCAAATGTCAGAAATTTGGACACCACGGGGAAGCCTGTAGAGGACGACAGACATTTTCCAAATGTGGTGAAAAGGACCCGGACCATGCAGAGGAAGATTGCTTGAAAGAAATTACATGTGCAAACTGCCAACCAGATCATCCGGCTTACACAAGAACTTGTACTGTTTACCAAAAAGAAAAAGAAATAATTGAGGTTAAACACAAGAGGAAAGTTTCCTTTCTGGAAGCTAGGAGAATTGTAGGGAGCTATATGGGAGAAAGCAGCTACGCCTCCGTTGCACGGAAGGAGGATAGAACCAATGACGACAGCAAATATAGAACACTTGTGGAGAAATTGATCAAGCTGGAAGCCAATGATTGGCCAAAGTTTCAGGACCACCTGAAAAAACTACACTCGGTTGAATTTTACCAAACACCAACCCAGCAACAAGTTGCGAATGAGGAGAGATCCAATGTTGTAGTTCGAACAAAAACACACGTAGGATCTATCACTCCAACACGAACTACTCCTAAAAGTGTAAAATCTCCATCAAAACAGCCGTTACATAAATCACCAATCCGTCCACCAAAAAGCATTAAAGATAGACTAAGAAACCTGTCTCCCATAAAACCTGAAGAACTGAAACAAAAATCACAACTCCCCATTAGCCAAACTACGAAAATGCAAATGAACACCAAAGTGAATAAGGAAAGACAAGGAAGTACATTCAAAATACCCTCAACAACAAAGTCGCCTATAACAACCAAACAATCCAATTCTCAACAACCAACAAAACTTCTACAAAGGACTTGTAGTATAGAGAGTATGGATAGCGAAACAGACTGCATAGTTGCCAGCCTTAATCTTGAAGAAATAATCAAAAACTACAACACTTGAAACCACTTCACTTATAAGTTCAGTCACTTTTTTGAATTGTTAATCTCTTACGTATCATACATATCCATTCAAATGTGTGCTAACAAATGACTGATGTTAAATTCTTATTGTTACATAGAAACCCTTGTAATAATTTAACTGTGTGCAAACAAATGAGGAAAAGTAAATGGAATGATTTATGCTGCCTACATATTTATGCCAAACAATTGTTTCTTATGCTAAACTGAATTATTTGAAATAGAACTGTTTCTGACATTTAAACTGTATTTACACTAAACTGAATTGTTTAACATAGAACTGTTTTGACACGGGATCTGCACTTATACTAAACTGAATTAGCTAAATTAGAACTGCTTGATTAAACTGTGTAGGTCGAAATAGAAATGTTTTTCAGAATTAAACTGTACTTACATTTAAACTGCGTGCTTATGCCAAACTGAATTATTTGAAATTGAACTGTTTTTGACATTGAAACTGTGTACTCTTGCTAAACTGAATTGTTTGAAATGGAACTGATTACTTAGATAAAAATGGATTTGACGTTAAATAACCTACAAAGGTTGATATGCCATAAAACCCAACAAACCAAACCATTGAAGGTACGGAACGTACTTACTGTGGTTGGTAGTATCATGCTCCAAGTGTTATTTGAAAGCTGCATAGATGAATGTGCAACATTGTCTAATCCTAGAATTTATGCTCTATCAGTTCAAACTGATCCATAATGCGGCAGAAACAGCCCAAAACATTTGTAGTGCAAAGATGACGGTGCAGTTGACACATGCAATAAGTAGAGTGTTCAAGAAATTTTGCTCTGGTTGCAAGAGGCTCGACAACCAGGTGAGGTCAGGTAGGCCTGAAACCATAGATTCCAAGGTTGTGTTCCAAACCATAGGACCATATCTGGTGAATAGCACTCAAACTCTGTATCTGACAGTTCAGTGGGGTTTGTTGTTTTCATGACTACAACAAAAACATCCAGAACTGCTAAATTCTGCCTCACATTTCCAAAATACTGCAAAACTTTTAATTCTCTTATTCTACTTGAGAAAACAAAAATCTATTTGCCCAGTTGGCTGGGGCTGTAGAATAGATGGACTTCTTCTCGGAAGAGGGGTAGGACTCCACCCCCAACAAATGTCCTGGTTAAGACACTAAACAATTTGATGGTGAGGTTCCAGTAATCCTGGAGCTTTGGGGAATGCAGAGTACCCCTTCATTGCCATTGCTCCCAGGTCCACTCTGGCCTGGAATGGTAACATCTGATAGGGTCCTATCGATGGGTTAAATAGAACTAACTGCATACTTATGCTTAACTGAAATGTTTGAATTAGAACTGTTTGACTAAACTGAATAGCTTTAAATAGAAATGTTTTTGACAATTAAACTGTGTACTTACATTTAAACTGCATGCTTATGCTAAACTGAATTGTTTGAAATGGAACTGTTTTTGACATTGAAACTATACTTAGACTAAACTGAATTGTTTAATATAGAATTGTTTAGACATTCAACTGTGTAAACAAAATCTGTACTTATACTAAACTGTATTAGCTGAATTAGAACCGTTTGATTAAACTAAATAGCTTGAAATAGAAATGTTTTTGACGATTAAACTGTGTACTCATGCTAAACTGAATTGTTTGAAATAGAACTGACTATTTGTATTAAAATGGATTTGGCGTTAAATAACCTACAAAGGTTGGCATGCCATAAAACCCAACCAACCAACTAACAAAAATCTATTTATCAAAAAATTGGATAAACGAAACCACAACATAAAAGCAACTTTTCCTTTTTTTTTTTTTTTTTTTTTTTTTTTTTTTTAAGGAGTGTCAATTTGTAATTATGAAAAAAGGGATTTAGAGTAGATTAATATAAGATTTCATCAAGTTTTCTTTTCTTTTCTCTCGCTTAGGCAGACATGATTCCTTCAATTTGACAAAAGAATATTTTTTTTAAATAAGTGACCCCCGCCTTCTTTTTTTTTTTCTCTCTCCTTGATCTTTATTTATTAAGACACCTGACCTATAAAAACCACAGAATTTTTATCTAATTGAGTGTTCTGTAGAACCTACTTTACGAAATACTGATCGAGAAAAACTTGTTTAAACTTTGAAGGAAAGAAATATGTTGCTATTTCAGTATCCATAGCGTAAATATGAAAGAAAAAAATTTACACCCCCAAATATTTATTTTTCATCACACTCTCCTCCTTTTCCAATGCAAAATTCAGAGATAAATATCAATTACATACATTGAATGTTATACAATGAAAATTTCAGATCTAAGCTGAGTAGAACTGGTTTAAATTAAATGGCCCATTAGCACAATGAGAAATTGAATCGGCCTAATCCAGAATTTGAATACTGGTCACTTATTCCATCTCGTACGCCCATAACTTTTGTTAAACGTGCACACACGCACACTAAATTTTTATACCTCGTGATACTTATATTCAATGGGAACACTGACCTCGACCCATGTACTTGTTGACATGTTCCAAAATCTCTAAGTACTAGGCTTGCGACAGGTTTGAGAACTTCTGTTAATTTTCTTAAAAAAATAAATAAATAACTCCTCTTTTCAAACAGACTTTACTCTGATTTCTTAATTAAAAAATAACTTTACCTTCGTCAGCCTCTGACCTTTGCTTTTGTACTTTTATTCTTTGTATTCCCCACCCAGCCACCTCAAATTACCTTTTTCTTTATATTTCCAAATAGTGTGTTGAAGTTAATTTCAGTGTCCCTTCAGCTGATCTGTCCTTTCAGATGTGGGTTATGGCTGAGGCATGATGGGATATTCCATCATCCCTTCCACACCCACTCATCACAAATGTAGGAACAAGTTTTCTCTACTTTGACTGCAGCATATAAGAAAGGTTCCTATTACAAATAATGCAGTTTCACTGTCATACCACAATAACCTTTTTAACTCTGACCTTTTTAAAACACCCAAATCCCCATAACCTCCAAGTAACCTAAACTTTGTTAAAAGTATTTGGTATATGATCACTAATCATCTGAGTTTAGTCTCTCTTTTACTCTTTTATCTCTTCCTCTCCCCCCCCACTTCTCTTTTTCTCTCTCTCTTTCTCTCCCCCCACTTCTCTTTTTCTCTCTCTCTTTCTCTCCCCCCCACTTCTCTTTTTCTCTCTCTTTCTCTCCCCCCACTTTTCTTTTTCTCTCTCTCTCTCCCCCCCCCACTTTTCTTTTTCTCTCTCTCTCTCCCCCCACTTTTCTTTTTCTCTCTCTCTCTCCCCCCCACTTTTCTTTTTCTCTCTCTCTCCCCCCACTTTTCTTTCTCTCTCTCTCTCTCTCTCTCCTTTCTCTCCTTTCTCTCTCTCTCTCTCCCCACACTTTTCTTTCTCTCTCCCCCCACACTTTTCTTTTTCTCTCTCCCCCCCAACTTTTCTTTTTCTCTCTCTCTCTCTCTCCACACTTTACTTTCTCTCTCTCTCCACACTTTACTTTCTCTCTCTCTCTCTCTCCACACTTTACTTTCTCTCTCTCTCTCTCTCTCTCCACACTTTACTTTCTCTCTCTCTCTCTCTCTCTCTCTCTCCACACTTTACTTTCTCTCTCTCTCACCACACTTTTCTTTTTCTCTTTTTCTCTCTCCCCCACACTTTTCTTTCTCTCTCTCTCCCCACACTTTTCTTTCTCTCTCTCTCCCCACACTTTTCTTTCTCTCTCTCTCCCCACACTTTTCTTTCTCTCTCTCTCTCCCCACACTTTTCTTTCTCTCTCCCCACACTTTTCTCTCCCCCCCTCTCTCTCCCCACACTTTTCTCTCTCTCCCTCTCTCTCCCCACACTTTTCTCTCTCTCCCTCTCTCTCCCCACACTTTTCTTTCTCTCTCTCTCCCTTTCCCCACACTTTTCTTTCTCTCTCTCTCCCTCTCCCCACACTTTTCTTTCTCTCTCTCTCCCTCTCCCCACACTTTTCTTTTTCTCTCTCTCTCTCCCCCACACTTTTCTTTTTCTCTCTCTCTCTCTCTCTCTCCACACTTTTCTTTTTCTCTCTCTCTCCACACTTTTCTTTTTCTCTCTCTCTCCACACTTTTCTTTTTCTCTCTCTCTCCACACTTTTCTTTTTCTCTCTCTCTCCACACTTTTCTTTTTCTCTCTCTCTCCACACTTTTCTTTCTCTCTCTCTCTCTCTCCACACTTTTCTTTCTCTCTCTCTCTCTCTCCACACTTTTCTTTCTCTCTCTCTCTCTCTCCACACTTTTCTTTCTCTCTCTCTCTCTCTCCACACTTTTCTTTCTCTCTCTCTCTCTCTCCACACTTTTCTTTCTCTCTCTCTCCCCACACTTTTCTTTCTCTCTCTCTCCCCACACTTTTCTTTCTCTCTCTCTCCCCACACTTTTCTTTCTCTCTCTCTCCCCACACTTTTCTTTCTCTCTCTCTCCCCACACTTTTCTTTCTCTCTCTCTCCCCACACTTTTCTTTCTCTCTCTCCCCTTGCTGTTCTTTTCTCTCTCTCTCTCTCCCCACGCTTTTCTTTTCTCTCTCTCTCCCCACGCTGTTCTTCTCTCTCTCTCTCTCTCTCCGCGCTTTTCTTTTCTCTCTCTCTCTCTCCGCGCTTTTCTTTTTTCTCTCTCTCTCTCTCTCTCTTTCTACGCTTTTCTTTTCCCTCTCTCTACGCTTTTCTTTTCCCTCTCTCTACGCTTTTCTTTTCCCTCTCTCTACGCTTTTCTTTTCCCTCTCTCTACGCTTTTCTTTTTTCTCTCTCTCTCCGCTTTTCTTTTCTCTCTCTCTCTCTCTCTCTCTCTCTCCGCTTTTCTTTTCTCTCTTTTCTTTCTCTCCCTCTCCATCTCTCTTTTCTTTCTCTCCATCTCTCTTTTCTTTCTCTCCATCTCTCTTTTCTTTCTCTCCATCTCTCTTTTCTTTCTCTCCATCTCTCTTTTCTTTCTCTCCCTCTCCATCTCTCTTTTCTTTCTCTCCCTCTCCATCTCTCTTTTCTTTCTCTCTTTCTCTCTCTCTCTCTCTCCATTTCTCTCTTCACTCTTTCACTCTTTGTCTTTTCTCTTTTCTCTCTCTCTTCACTCTCTTTCTCTCTCTTCAATGAAGTTACCGAAAAAGAGTTGTCTTGGTTTTGACACTAATCTTAATTTGATGGTGAGGCTCCATTTCTGGAGCACTGTGGAGTACCCCTCTATTGCCATTTAGGTCCACTGTGACCTGGACTGGTAGTTCCTGTTAGGCTCTCATCATTTGGTGAAATTGATCTATTTAAAAAGTATTCATATTTGATTAGAACACTTGATGCCATATAATTATAAATTATTTGTATTAAGAATAGTTACTTGAAACTATAATTGTTTACAAAGGATTATTATTAGTTACATGAAAGCAAATAACTGGCTACAAACAAATTACTATTATCAAATAGTAATAATTACTTGAAATCCTATTTTAGTATTGTGTAGGAATATTTAGAACTATATAACTGTGTGCAAATTATTTGTATTAGATAAGAATACTTCACATCATATAACTGTGAAAATTATTTGTATTAGACAGGAATACTTTATAACATAACTGTGTGCAAAAAAAAACTCCTAAGAAACATCTGCCTAAAAAATCCAAATATAAATGTACAATGAACATAAAATAACCTTGATGGGTTGACATGACATTAAAATCAATCAATAATTATCCCAAATGTTGATGAAGATATTTTTTTTCATGGAGCAGGTTTGTACATCAAAAATTAAGTCAGTCTCACTGCTGCTCCTTGTGAAAGTTTTGAATTGAAAATATCTACTCCTTGAATTATCTCCCTTGGCCAGATATATGTTAGCAAACTAGACAAGCAAACCTTCACAAGTGAGTTTGAGTTTCATTGTAAATTACCACAGAAATTTTCAAATCGGATGGGAAATTGCTTTATTCTTTCTTGGTGCTTCACAGCAGAATTGCACTAACATAAAATATGCTACAAGGTCTTTTTTTTTTCTTTTTTTTTTTTTGTATTTTGCAAGTTTGACTTTTTGGCATTTTTTTCTTTTCTTATTGGAACCTCCGACTTTTAATCTGTCAATCTGTTCCTGTTATGATGGATTTGAAATAAAATATAAAAAATTAGAAGATAAGGAAAAGATTACACTTGGTCTACTAAATTGATACCTTTTATTCTTTTGAGACGAAATGAAAAAAAACAAAACAAAAACAAGAAATATACAAATCAAGTCAGTACTTTGGTCCCACTCTTGTTTTCCCTCCATCTTGTTTTCTAAAATCACATTAGGCTTTTAGACTTGAATAAAAATGCAGTCTGGTTGTTGAGGGTTAAAGTTGTGTAAGGGAGGGGTTAAATCTTGCAACAGGTAGAGTGCAGGGCTGGGCGGTCTCCACATGACACAGTGCGTAATTCAAGTTAATTGCAGCTATTAAATGCAAAGATATTCAACGATGAATTGATTCTTTTAAAGAAATTGGGGTTGACTTTTGTTTATTTGGTTTCACTCCTCCCCATACACACATTTATTCTTCAAAAATTACATTTTTTTTCCATTTAGGAAAAAGGTGAGAATTTTTTTTTTTATTTCCTGTTTAGTAGTTTTTAAAGATTTCATATTTGTCAGTTTAATTCAATGAAAAATCCAGTATTTTTTTTTTTTTTTTTTTTTTTTTTTTTTGTGTGTGTTTTTTAGCTTAGTTTTATGGTAAATCAACCATTATAGGTTATTGAATGCCAAATCTATTTTTTAAAATATAAACGGTCTTATTTCAAACAATTCAGTTTAACATAAGTACACTGTTCTATTTGATCTAAAGATAGTCCAATCAGGTGCTACCACTTCGGGAGTGATGGCAATAAAGGGGTACTCCGCATTCCCTAAAGCTCCAGCATTACTGAAGCCTCACCAATCAGATTTAGTGTCATAATCAGGACACTCGGGGAAGTCTTACTCATCAGCGAAGATGCAGTTGGTGTATTCTGCAGCCCCAGCTGACTGGGCCGTTTTCTTTTTTTTTTTTCTTTTTTTTCAACACAATGAAAGAATTTAAAAAAAAAAAAAAATTTAACCTATTTACTCTTTTTTTGTGTGTGTGTATATAATACATAAACGCACCAATCCTTATATATTTGTATTTTACTGGCATAATGGTTAGTGTTCCCCAGTGTCCGAGGAGACCGCCATTTAATCCCAGGTCAAGTCATACCAAAGATTCGAAAAATGGTACTTGATGACTCACCATTATAAGGTATGGATTGAGGGTAAGTGGGGCAATACAGTGAACGGAATAGCACCCTTCCCCTACACTTTGCTGTAGTAGCTATTGAAAAGGAAGCTTTTGCGTCACCCTTGACTATAATAGAAGTTATGAATGAAGTGGTAACAGTGCTTAGAAAATAACAAAAAATAATTTCTGGCTATACAGGCATCGGAAGATCAATTCATATTATAAAATGGATAATTATTACTAAAAAGCTTTACATGTTTTTAAAGTTTATTTTAATCATCGGTCTCTAATCAACTTTTACTTTGCCCAGTTAGTTGGGGCTGTAGAATACACTGACTGCACCTCTGCAGAGGGGTAAGACCCCCCCCCCCAATGAGTGTCCTGGATATGATACTAAACAATCTGATAGTGAGGTTCCAGTAATGCTGGGGCTTTGGGGAATACGGAGCACCCTTTCATTGCCATTGCTCCCAGGTCCACTCTGGCCCGGTGTGGTGGCACCTGATAGGGCCCTCTCTATGGGTTAAATAGAACTAATGGCATACTAATGCTAAACTGAATTATTTGATTAAACTGAATAGCTTGAAATAGAAATGTTTTTGACAATTAAACCGTATTACATTTAAACTGTGTGCTTATGCTAAACTGAATTATTTGAAATAGAATTGTTTTTTGACATTGAAACTGTATTTACACTAAAGTGAATTGTTTAACATAGAACTGTTTTGACATTTAACTGTGTGTAAACAAAATCTGTACTTATGCTAAACTGAACTAGCTGAATTAGAACTGCTTGACTCAACTGAATAGCTAGAAATAGAAATGTTTTTCACAATTCAACTGTACTTACATTTAAACTGCGTACTTATGCTAAACTGAATTGTTTGAAATTGAACTGTTTTTGACATTGAAATTGTTTTAAATAGAACTGATTATTTACATAAAAATGGATTTGGCGTTAAATAACCTACAAAGGTTGATATGCCATAAAACCCAACCAACCAAATTTTACTTACACACAGTTACACACTTTGTAAGTGATATTTTCAATACTTGTTTTTTGGAGTACCTCATTCACCGCCTCAACCAGCTGTGCTAGGGCTGTAGAATACACACAGTATCTTTACAGAAGAGTAAGACTCCCCCAATGAATATCCTAGATATGACACTAAACAATCTGATGGTGAGACTCCAAACCTGGAGAACCCCTTCATTGCCATTGCTCTCAGAACCACTCTGACCTAGAGTAGTAGCATCTGATTGGATCCTATTTATGGGGTCAAATAGAACTGTTTGACCATTTAACTGTATTAAAACAAATGACTGTTTAATTGAATTGTTAGTTATAAATAGCAATACTTGAAACCATTTAACTGTGTGCAAACAAACGATTAATAGTAAATAGAATTATTTGTGTTTGATAGAAATACTTGAAACTATATGCACTAAAATTAGCTCATGATCATTTAAAAATGTTATCAACAAAATCTGTTTACAAATCATATATATTTAATGTTTGGCATTAAATAACCCACAATAGTTGATATGCCATAGAACCCAACCAAAACAAATCTTTTACAGTCTGTCCTGTCTGTTGGGGCTGTAGAATATGCTGACTGTACCACTGTAAAGGGTAAGGCCCCCCCACTTCCAACCCAACCAGGCTACCTGTTGACTGTGGGTGGCAACCTGTAATGCTTTAAGATTGGATTCTGGTGGCTAATTGCCCAGTTGGCTGGGATTGCAGAATACACCAACTTTTCTGCAGAGGGGTTAGACCCTCCCCCGAATAGAACTAAACTATGTACTCATGCTAAACTGAATTGCTTGAAATAGGACTGTTTTTTGAGAATGGGCATTAATAACTTACAATGGTTGATGTGCCACCAAACCAAAATGTGTTACATAGCAATAATTGAAACTGACTGAACTGTACGCAAACAAATGAGCTCTGGCTCATTTTAAAATAATGCTACCTATAAACAATTGGCTTAAAAATTACAAATATATATATATATATATATATATATATACACATATTGTCATCCACAGACAGACTGTTTTGTTCTATCAGAACTCTTCAGTGTGGCTAGACACGTAGGATGCTCAAAGCCGGGATCAAAACCCATCATACTTTACGTTAGACTAAGTCTCAGACCGTTTGACCAACAAGCGTACCACGTTGGCTAAGGGTATTTTTAAGGTATTATGTAGCAGCAGCAGTGTCCGTTTGTTTACATTTTTATACCCTCTCGGCTACCAGAGTGCTCAATTCTTTCGAAGAGCTTTGCATTATGTGAGCAGTGGCCGAAAATTCCTTCGCCAGAGTGCTCAACCCCCATGGGGGGGCGTATAAATTGTCATCCACGTGTGTGTAAACAGGATTTGGCATTGAATAACCCACAAGGATTGATAGGTCACAAAACACAAACCAATCATTTACTGTGTCTTGACAGTGAGGCCTAGATTATAGCAAATGCATTCCATGCAGAAAAGTAACACCACCTCCCACACATACCCACACTTAAAAAAAAAATCTCCAAGTTATGACTTGCCCAGTCAGCTGGGGGCTGTAGAATACACCGAATGCACCTCTGCAGAGGGGTAGGACCCCCTCCACCAAATGAGTGTCCTGGACATGACACAAAACAATCTGATGCTGAGGTTCCAGTGATGCTGGAGCTTTGGGGAATCCAGAGCACCCCTTCATTGCTATTGCTCCCAGGTCCATTCTGCCCCAGAGTGGTAGCACCTGATAGGGCCCAATCTTTGGGTTAAATAGAACTAACTGCATACATTTGAATTAGAACTGTTTGACTAAACTGAATAGCTTGAAGTAGAAATGTTTTTGACTACTAACTGTTTACTCATGCTAAACTGAATTCTTTGAAATACTATTTGCATAAAATGGATTTGGTGTTAAATAACCTTCAAAACTAACCAAGTTATGACACTAAACAGCATCCATTAGTAGGCCCCAGTTGGATAGTGTAACCACTTCATTGTCATTACTCAAAGATCCACTCTAGTCTGGGTAGTACGACCTATTAGGGTACCATGTACAGATCAAATCAATCTTTTTGAATATTTCTAATTTGAAGCAAGAATACCTGTAACTGTAATTATTTGTTTTAAAAATACTTGAAAACATAAAACAGTGAAAACAAATGATTATTGCTATTAAATAGGATTAGTTATTTGTTATGTCTCCTTTAGCATCCCCCCCTTTTTTTTCTTTTTTTTTTTATAATATTTTCTCACATTAACCTATTTAAAAAAGGACTTTGCACAGATCATATATAATATCTCTATACAGATCAAAGTGTCAATATATCTAATAGTGAGAATTAGTTTTTTTATTTATTGCGGACTTTTTGTCCTCATCTTGGTAGTTTTTTTGTTTTTTTTTGTGTTGTTTCTTCTTTCACTACATTTCGGCCAAATTTCACCTCTGGCCTTCTTCAGGTGATTTACCGTGACCTTGGATAGGAATGCTGAGTCTTGTAACCATATTCCCATAGTTGTTGTCTATCGCACCACGTTTTTGACCAAGTAAACCTCTGGCCGGCTTTGGTAGGATTTGAAACCACTATCTTCTGACAATGCTCACATGGAACCATAGAGACTCAATGCCTCTGTCCGCTGCACCACGGGCCCCGAAGGGCGATCAAGGATGGATTTTTTGGTCTTATAAATCCAATTATTTGTTCTCCTCATCTGGTCTTCCATAGTTGGGTCTGTACCAAATTTGTAATTGTCTTTAATTGGAAAAAAAACCCAAAAAAACTACCAAGATGAGGACAAAAAGTCCGCAATAAATAAAAAAACTAATTCTCAGATTAAGAAGCCTCATTTCAAAATGATTCCAGTTAAAGACAATGACTAATAGTTCCCAAAATGTTCTTTTTAAATTCTTTTTCTTTCTATTATTTCTTAAATAATCCAATCATGTTTTACACTATTTTTATTTGAAACTATATAATTATGTAAAGAAAAATTGATAACAAGGTAATCCAAGTGGAAGGAGAGATTTATTGAGAAGCAAAGTCGACACTATAGAGTTTTGGTTCTAATGACTATGAGGGATGATATTAGTGATGTTAAATCAACGGTGGATGTTTAAAAATTCAAAATACAAAAATCTAGGGACAATTTGTATAAAAAGAAAAAGTTGTCCATTCAATTAGTGAATCAGCATTTGTTGTTTTAAATTACGTCATTTGACTTATTAGAAATATTGTGTAGGATTTATGTTCCATTTGTTAATTGAGAAAGATTTCGAATCCAAAGGAGGAATAAAAGAAAGACAAAAAGAGAAAAAGAAAGCATAAAAATTATGATATATGTGGAACATATTAACTAAAGATGGAATATATTGTAGCTATTTAAAATGGATTTGCTCAAGAAAGGAGAAATATTATAAAAGACAGGACGAGTGTTTAGGAAATTACAGACTGAAATAGCAGCGGCTTCGAAAATTTGTCTTAGTCTTTTATTATGAATGTTAATAAACATCTGTAAAGAATTAAAATCAAAGTTGTGATTAGATTGAGAAATGTGTTGAAATAGTGCCTTAAGTTACCAATTCTTGTGTCTCTTTTGTGTTCTTTTAAGTAAACGAGAAGTTTCCAAGATGTTTCACTAATATATTTTGGTTTACAATTCTTACAAGGGATACAATAAACACTGGCGTCTGAAAATATGTTGCGTTAAAGGCTAGAGTATATTAATTTGTGGATCATTTTAGAGGGTAAAGAGGTAGTTTTGATATTGAGTTTAAGTTGTTTATTATGCTGTGAGAAGAAGAATTGTTTGGCAAAGTTATGAAACTATGGGAGGGGGGAACTAGTTTTATAAGATTGTGAGTGGGCATTAGTTCGAGGTTGATTCTTATTGTGGGTTTTGAGAGCTTTAGATTTAGCAAAGTGTATAAAGGATTTGGTGTATAGAAGCTTAAGGAAAACATTTTCTATGTGGTTGAACCGATAATTTAAATATTTCAAGGAACAAATACGTCGGACTCTGAGATAAAAACCTATGATGATCCCTCTTTTGGTGTTTTTGTGGTGTGAATACTATAATTATGTATGAATTATTAATGTTTAATTGGAATACTTGAAACCATGTAAATTATTTGTTGTAAGAATAGTTAATTGAAGCTGTAATTGTTTATAAATGATGATCATTAATTACTTAGAACCAGATAATTGCTTAAAAAAAGATTTGTATGTTAAATTACCTAACAAGTGTTGACACTGGCACAAAACCAACTAACCAACCTCATTATTTATGCTTTTAATACCAAAAATAATATATGAGGCTCTTTATTGTTTTATTTATTTATTCTTTTTTTTTTTTCTTTTTTTGATATCTTGCTAGTTTTATTTTCTCTGTTCCAAATTCAGTTGCTTAAGAGATTGTAGATGAAAAACAAAGAACTAAAACAAATGGTTTTTTGTTGGATTTTTATGGGTTTTTTTTATTGACTGATACAAACTCTTCTGACCTCAAAAAAAGAAAAATCGAAGTATGTTTTGTTTTTTTTGTTTTGTTTTTTGTTTTGTTTCTGTTTTTTTTTTCTTTTCTTTTGTTTAATATCCATTAATTATCACTAATTGATAAAGAACCTCATGTCTTGTCTCTGGTGGCAACTGGTTATAGCTAGAATGAAACAGGTTCTTTTTTCTTTTCTTTTTTTTTTCTTTTGTTGCTTTTTTTTTCTTTCTCCTTGTTTTAATGTTAATCCATTTACTAAATAAGCGATAGAAAATACAGCACGAATCTATCGTCAGAAATTAGAGATATTTATTTTATCCCCCTTTCCTTCGTTGTGTAGAAAGTGAATTGTACAGGTATCATTCCCCTCCTCTCCCTAAAAAAGAGATGTTATGTTTTTTTCTTTGGACTGTGTTCAAAACTTGGCAATTAGTTGAATCAATGACTCAATACTCCACATAATCTTTTTTAACTCGTTTAAAAGTAGAGATCACTTAGAACAATTGTTGACATTATTATGTATTTCTTTAAACTCTCTTTGCAGGGCTAAAAATACATACAGTGGCCCCTTCAGATAGCTAAGACCCTTCCTTAAAAAAAAAAAAGTTTGGCCTCGGTATGACACTAAACTGCATCTGATATTAATGTTCTCAAAGTAGTAGACCCTGTTAGTTCCATCTATGGGTGAGCCCAGTTGGCTGGGGCTGTAGAATACACCAACTGCGTCACTGCCGAGGGGTGAGACTCCCCCAACAAGTATTCTGGATATGGCACTAAACAATCTGATGGTGAGTCTCCTGTAATGCTGGAGCTTTGGGGAATGCAGCGTTCCCCTTCATTGCCATCACTCCCCGGTCCACTCTGACCTGAAGTGGTTGCACCTAATAGGGTCCTATCTATATGGGTCAGATAGAACTGTTTGACATTTTAACTGTGTACTTATGCTGAACTGAATTGTTTGAAATAGAGCAGTTTGACATTTAACTGTGTGCAAACAAATGACTGATATTTATTTGAATTGTTAGTGATACATAACAATATTTCATGTCTTTCCATAAGAAAAAGAAATTCAAACAGTGAGTGTTGGTAAAGAAATCAGAATTCTTGATTACTTGTGAGCAGGTGAAATAAAAGCTAAAAGGTGATTATTTACCATACTATTACAAGTGTTACATTTATTTTGATGGTTGAGATTCTCACTGAAAAAAATCTCAAATCTTAAATGATCAAATCCATGGATTCCATTGACAGAAAAAAAAAAATTAAGTGAATTATAAGACAAGTGCCTGTGGGGAAAGGCATGAATCCATCTGTTCTCCCCCTACCATCAGCTATGAATAGATAGTAGGGCAGACCAGATCCTTTAGCCTTGGTTAGGCAACCAATCTAGAAGAAGGAAAACTCTGAATTCCAACCAGCTTTATTCTACATAAAGCAGGATGCAACATTGTCGATTTGTTTGAGTGGAGGGGTTGGGTAAATATGTATAAGACTAGTGGAGATGCAGTGTGGAGTAAGAAGTAAAAAAAGAAAAAAAATATTAGGTAAAGAATAACCCCTGACTGATCAAATTGATCTTATTTTGAAAATTATTGATATTAAATAAAAAAAACTTCAATCCATATAACTGTGCAAAACCTTACGATTATGATCTTCGAGTGATCACTCAACTGCCCTGTTGGTGGAACTGAGAATACACTGAATGTATCCATTGCAGAGAGGTAAAACCCCCACTCACAAATAAAGAGTTTAGTACCATATCAGGAACATCTATCTTGAGAGTTTCTCTTCATTGCGATTACTCCCAAGTCCACTCAGCCTTGAATTTGTAGAACTTGTAACTGTTTCATTTATAGGTCAAATGGATCTGTTTAAAAATTATTAGTATTTGATAGGGATAGTTAAAACCATACAACTGTTAGCAAATTATTTATATCAGATATGAATAATTGATCATGTTTGCAGAAACCTCTAAATTTGTTGGTTGGGTTTTATGGCACATCAACCTTTGTAGGTTATTTAACACCAAATCAATTTTTATGTAAATAATCAGTTCTATTTCAAACAATTTGGTTTAGCATGAGTCCAGTTTAATAGTCTATAACATTTCTATTTCAAACTATTCAGTTCATTCAAACAGTTCTAATTCAGCTAATTCAGTTTAGCGTAAGTACAGATTTTGTTTACACAGTAAAATATCAAAAGAGGTCTATATATAACAATTCAGTTTAGTGTAAATATAGATTCAATGTTAAAAAACAGCTCTATTTCAAATAATTCTGTTTAGCATAAGCACGCAGTTTAAATATAAGTACTGTTTAATTGTCAAAAATGTTTCTATTTCAAGCTATTCAGTTTAATCAAACAATTCAGTTTAGCATAGTATGCCGTTAGGGCCCTATCTATGGGTTAAATAGAACTATCAGGTGCTACCATGCCGGGCCAGAATGGACTTGGAAGCAATGGCAATAAAGAGTTACTCCGCATTCCCCAAAGCTCCAGCATCCCTGGAACCTCACGATCAGATTGTTTAGTGTCATATCCAGGACACTCGTTGGGGCAGGGGTCTTACCCCTCTGCAGTGATGCAGTCAATGTATTCTACAGCCCCAGCAAACTGGGCAAACCTCTAAATTATTTGTATTAGATAGGAATACTTGATAACATAACTGTTCAAAAAACTTAAGAAACAATTAGACAAAGATCTAGACATGAATGTACAATGAATGCAATTCTCTAACCTTAAAGCATAAAATAACTCTAAACAGGTTGACATACCATTAAAATCAATAACTGAAACCTTATAATTGCTTGGGAGCAGGTTAAAGACTGACTTCAATTTGAAATAACCTTAGATTTAAAATTCTAAAATACATGCTAAGATTAGAGTTTGACTTGTTAAAATCAATTAGCTTCTAAGGGTTAAGAATGTTGAATATGCTTGAGAATGTCTTAAGACTTTTCTGACCTCCTAAAGAAAGAGTGAAGCGGTGAGAAGTTGTTTTGCCTCAGTCTCGAAGCCAAACTATTCCAAATATTTTAGACTTTTGTCTTTGTGAAGTCACCAGACAAAAACAAATATTTAGGTGTAATTAATGCTATGCAGACCAAAATTAATTTTTTGTGTGTGTGTGTCTATATCTGGGCCATATACTCTGAGTGTGCTAGGTAACATATGGCACTCCCATCAAAGATGGTAAATTCATCAAATATTAATTTCATTCAATAGTATGTAATTATGGATCATAATGGGGAAAGCTAATTTTTCTATCTCCTATTATAAAATATTTTGGTAGCTGTTCTAAGATAGCAGTGCACACCCATGACAGCTATTTGCTTGATAATGGTATAATATTATGTGGAAAGTGACAAAAAAAAAAAGCCAAAAGGTGAGCCACATTTCATCAGAACCTATTTCTTCATGTAGCCCAGTTGGCTGGACCTGTAGAATACATTGACTGCATCTCGGCAGCGGGGTAAGACTCCCCCAGTGGGTGTCCTGGATATGACATTAAACAATCTCATGGTGAGGTTCCAGTAATGCTGAAGCTTTGGGGAATGTGGAGTACCCCATCATTGCCATCACTCCAAGGTCTACTCTTGGCCAGATTGGTAGCACCTGATGGGGTCCTATCTATAGGTTAAATAAAATTAAACTGTGTGCTTGTGCTTAACTGAATTGTTTAAAATAGTACTGTTTTTATGTATGAAAATAGATAAAATGGTGAGGCTTCATTTCCGGGGTATGTGATATACTCCTTCATATCCATTATAATCTTGTCCACTCTCTTTCAGAGTGGTAGTACCTGTTAGGTTTCCATTTATAGATCGAGTTGATTTCTTTAAAAATTATTTGTATTTGATAGGATTCTGTGCCCCCCCCTCTAAAAAATTCTTTAACAATTGAACTAAAACATGTAAATATGAATGCCACTCTGACTGCCAGGGATGTAGAATATGTGAACTGCATCTCTGCCATGGGTGATTAACTATAATACTTGAGGATGGGATCCTGGTAGCTGAGCCGTCAATGACCCAGCAACTGAAGTTGACATTGGACTTTCAGCACTTCCTTTTTTGTCCTTACTGGGCAAGACAGTTGGTTGGAGAGGCCCAGTCTGATCGATTGGTTGTTTATGTCAAGCCCTAGGACCTATATGTTTGTCCAGACCATGTTCTTCAAATTGTTTACTGCAAACAAATATCCAGCCCTATTTCATCTTAAAGATGCTGGAAGGTGGGTGGTTGGTTTCTTTGTTTAATGGCATATCAACGTTTGTAGGTTATTTAATGCCAAAGCCATCCTTCTAGAAGAACAGTAGTGGTACTATTTAACCCATAGCTGGGAGGATAATAGGGTCATACCTTTCCCAAAGGATATTTGTCCGAAAGTGAACATAATGGCGTGACTGGAATTCGAGCTTGCTTGCTACAATTCAGCAGTCCATACTTTAACCATTACACCATGAGGACCCCCCCCCCATGGAAGGTGGTGGTTAGGGGCCAATTGTGCTGAGACAGTTGAATGGTTTCAAGTATTGCTATGTGCAAACAAATGAGTTTTAACTTGTTTAAAAATGAAGTTACTGACAAACTATTCACTTACAAATCTTATAACAGGATGGAAGTTAATAATGGAAGTGAATCCGACAGTATCAAGAAAATAGAAAAGTTATCCAAAAGTGATGAATTTATTAAAAAGGAAAGTCAATATTAAAACATTTCGGTTTTAATAAACCTTCATCAGGACTTTAAGATGGTGAAACAAGTATTGTTAGAATAATGATGGATGTTTTTAATAAGACAATAATGGGAAAAGAAAAAATATATACATACAAAGAAAAATCATATAACCGTTCAATCAGTGTTCTTTCTTGAAAAAAAAACCAATCACTTGATTGGCAGAGGCAATGATGATTGAATGTATGGAACTTCAAGGTGATACAATGGATTGAAAGATCATTAAAAGCAAAAAATATGCCAAAACACTCCTGAGTGAAAAAAAGGAGAAAAACAAAAGTGTTTTGGTAAATTTTTTTTACTTTCCGTTTTTCCCCTTCCCTAAAAAGGGTGACCTCGGATTAGCCAAGAACTACCGAGGTATAACACTTACATTCATAGCAGCCAAAATTTACAATGCCCTACTACGAAACCACATAGAACCCAAAATCAACAACATCCTTAGGAAAAACCAAAATGGCTTCCGAAGAAATAGATCCACGACCTCACAAATATTAACCATCCGTAGAATCCTTGACGGTGTACGGGCAAAAAACCTACAGGCGACATTAATATTTGTTGACTTTACCAAGGCTTTCGATTCCATTCACAGAGGAAAGATGGAACAAATATTACTAGCGTACGGCCTACCAAAAGAAACCGTAGCAGCAATAACAATTCTCTACAGAAACACCAAAGTAAAAGTACGTTCACCAGATGGAGACACAGAATACTTTGACATTGTAGCAGGGGATACGCTAGCCCCATACTTCATCATCTGTCTATACTATGTTCTTAGAACTTCAATTGATAAAATCAGAGAAAACAGCTTTGAGCTGAAAAAGAAAAGAAGCAGAAGGTACCCCGCAAAAACAATTACCGACACCGATTATGCTGATGACATAGCATTACTGGCAAATACACCCAACCAAGCCAAAACACTACTACATAGTTTGGAACGAGCTGCCACAGGCATTGGCCTCCATGTCAATGCACACAGCACTGAATATATGTGCTATAATCAAACAGGTGACATTTCCACACTAGATGGAACCTCTCTGAAACTGGTAGACAAATTCACCTACCTAGGAAGCAGTGTCTTATCAACCGAAAAAGACATAGACACACGGCTAACGAAGGCATGGACAGCTATCGATAGGCTCTCGATCGTATGGAAATCAGACCTGACCGATAAAATGAAACGCAGTTTCTTCCCGGCAACGGTCGTGTCGATACTGCTGTATGGATGCACTACTTGGACACTAACTAAATGGCTGGAGAAGAAGCTAGACGGCAATTACTCAAGAATGTTGCGAGCAATATTGAACAAGTCCTGGCGGCAACACCCCACAAGGAATCAACTATTCGGCCACCTGCCTCCCATCATGAAAACAATCCAAGCTAGATGAACAAGACATGCAGGACACTGCTAGAGAAGCAAGGATGAGTTCATAAGCGATGTACTCCTATGGACCCCCGCATATGGCCAAGCAAAAACAGGACGACCAGCTTGAACATATATACAGCAGCTATGTGAGGATACGGGATGTAGCCCTGAAAACCTGCCAGAGGCGATGAATGATAGGGAGAAGTGGCTAGAGAGGGTCAGGGATATCTGTGCTAGCAGCACGGCATGATGATGATGACTTTCTGTTTTAATAAATTCGGCACTCTTAGGTTACTTTGTTTTTCTATTTTCTTCATATAACAGGATTTAGCATTAGATAACCATTAAGTGTTGATATGCCATTAAACTAAATAACCTAAACCTTTGACCATACAATGAATGCAATTCCCTAACCTCCAGGCATAAAATGACTTTAGACAGGTTGACTTGCAGTAAAAATCGGTCAATCAATCACCTACACTATACTTTTTGCCTAGGAAATTGATGAAAATGACCAGATCAAATGGCCCTGTGCTCACTTTTGGTCTCATAATCTAGAGAAAAATATGAACCTCTTATGACCCTGTGGAGTTGATAAGGGGTTCATCCCTTCCTAAGTGTTAAATGGTATCTCTACTGTTTTTTTTTTGTTTTGTTTTTTTTTACAAGGATGTCTTTGGCATTAAATAACCCACAAAGTTTGATATGCCATTACACAAAGATTCACAAGCTTGGACCCATGGTTAGTCTTTAGAGGTTGTAAGTGTCTCTCTTGAATAAATATAATTTAGTTTAATAAAAATCCAGCTGATTTTATTGGTTATACAAGGTCTCAAAATAGATGCAACCCGTTGATATCATGATGATTTATTGCTGAGACAAGTGCAATGGCAGTCATTTGGAACATAGCCATTGGTCTAATGAGGAGAGTGTTTGCCAATGGTCAAGGAGATCAAGGTTCAAACTCAGGTTGAGTCATACCAAAGATTCATAAAATGGTACTTGATGCCATCTTGCTTAGCACTCAGCACTATATGGTAAGGATCAAGGGTAAAGTGGAGCAATCCAGGGAAAGGAGTAGTGCCCGCCCCTATACCTCGGTGTAGTAGCTATTGAAAAGGGAGCCTTTGGTTCACTCTTGACTAAGGTCATTAACTTTACTTTATATCAGCTTCTGGGACATGCAATCTTTTTTTGGGGTTTCTTGTCTCAGTAATAAATCTTTATCCTATTACTGGGTTTGCATCTATTTTGAGACTATTTTGAATGATTTTGTCTCCAAATAAGAAGTGAGGCAAAATATTTTTTCTTCTCTTGTCCAAGGCAGTGTGATCAAGGATTAATTGTTGTTAGAGTATAATATTTTCAAATCTGAAACTAAAAAAAACGCAAGATTATTATTAGTAGAATTATTTACAGTCTCATGGGTACCATGTATATTGAGACACCCTGTATAAACAACTAATATATTTATATTACATATGCTCATATATAAAAAGTACAGTGTTATATTAGTAGCTGTAAAAGTTATTATCAAGTCACCTCCTTTTGTATTGCTACACAATGAAAAAATAGGAAAAGATAGAAAGAAGTGTATAAAAGAAAAAATATAAATGAAAAAAAATTCTACTAGTCAAAGAAAAATCATTAGCTATAAAAGGAATTTTTTTTTTTTTTTTTTATCAAGGGTAGATGTACAAACAGTAAGAAAAAAAAAAAAAAGCTAATACAAAAAATTTTTCTAAAAAAAAAAAAAAAAAAAAAAAAAAAATGGAAGGAGAATTAAATATAGTGGAGATGGGTTGGAGGTAAAATGAAAATCCTTTCAAGAAATTCTTAAAAATCAGAATGATGGGAAAGAAATAGAATTTGAAATGCGGGTGGGGGTGAAATTCTTTGTTGTGAATCAACCTTTTATGAAAAGGTGTGATTGATGATTGTATCTTTTCAGCACTTGACATCACCTTCCCTACCACATCCAGTCCCTTTATAGTCCATTCAACCCCCACACACGTTCCTCCACAGCACGCACTACCCACTACGCTTAAAGCATTAAGTCTAGTCAAAGAAAGAAAAGGAACGAATTTTGTGAACCAGTTGAGGGCAGGGGGAAAAGAGGGTGCATAAACCCTTTTATGCTTTTTGTATCATTTCTTGTTTCTTGAAAAATAAAATTTAAGGACCTTTTATAGTTTTTTTCTTTCAAAAACAAAATGGAAATTATTGCCACAAAAAACTAAAATTTAAGATAAAAGAAAATACTCGTCAAAATCACTGATAATAATGGGTGACAATGCTTCATCCAAAAAAATTAAGGATATTACAAATACTTGTCTTAAAAAAGTTGGACGACCAATATGTATATATAAACCTGCTCTGCAACAAAAGCATTGCGACAGCCACCTGCTGTTTCACAAACCATTCAAGTAAGAAAAAAAAATCTACACTGGACACTGCTGGCAAAATAAGGACAAACTCATAAGCAACATTCTATGGACTCCTACATATGGACACACTTGTGGTGGTCCACCAGCAAAGATTTACATACATCAGCTCTCTATGCAGACTCTGGATGTCGTCTAGAGGACCTACTTGGAGCAATTAATGAGATGAATGGATGGAGAGAGGGACATTAAGGGTCTCTGTGCTGTCATCATCAAGGCAATGCCAACAACACAGATTCTTTTGATTATCCCTGTCCTTCTCACCCCTTGCACTTGTTAAGTAACCTCTACTGTATTGTGTATCTGCACAGAGCTTATGAATGTAAGTTTTTGCTGGTCATCCAACACTAGGGTGTCCATATGTAAAAGTTTATTGGACGACATTGCGTATGACTTTGTCTTTACTTCCCCAGTAGCAGTCAGCATGTCTGACTTGCATGATTGGCAAAATGTGAAGTAGTAATTCATGAAGCACTTTGCTTCGATTTGGCACAAGGCCGAATGAATGGGGCACCCAATGAGTCTCGAACTCACTCGTGTAGGTTTGTTAATCTAGCTTGCTAACCATTACACCACCAGAGGTGACCTGGCAAAATGTGAAGTAGCTTTACAACTGCAATTTCGTGGGTTGCTGCTTCCAGGATTTATTCAAAACAAGACACAACATCCTTATGCAGTTCCCATCTAGTTTTTTTTTTTTTTTTTTTCATCCAAGCATTTTGTTAGAGTAGAGCAACTATATGGTAATACTGACACAGTTACTACCTGGTAAATACCCAGTTTTATTTTATTGGAATAAACAGATTTCGATATGTAGTTTTTCATACAATGATATGAATTATTACAGTATTATTTTCACTAGATATTGGATTTATATGAATATTGATTGTCAGGAAGAATTTGTCCATCTACAGAGGACAGACACACAAACAGTTTGATATAGAATTACCAAATTGGTGTGCATACTTATTTGATTCTGTTTAGATTTTTGTATATTAACATGGTGATACTGACATGATTTACATTTTTCGGATTAGTGTTTATTGCCATGCTTATCAAAATGTTTCAGCCGTTGTACATTCCAGCCTTCTTCAGGTGGTTGGAATGTCGAACTTAGCCCTTTATTTCACTGGGGTAGACTGTTCTGGTTCCATGAGCCATGTTTAATGGATGTCAGTTATCAGTTATCTCCTGCTAAATTCCCTTCTGAAAGAACTCACACTTTTTTCGTGGTGGGGGGTATGTTACTGGATCTACCCAACACCTTTATCCACTGTGCCATGTGTCCTTGAGGACATCTGTATATGAATTTCTGGGTATTATAAACCTAATGTCTTCAGGAGCCATTTTTACCAGTGCTCGTATTGCAATTTTGCTGTTATCATTGCATTTTTTTTTTTTAATTTTTTATGATATAGAAATATAGACAAAGCAATAACAAATATTGTGACCAAAAAGATCAAGAAAGAAGTTTAAACGATAAAATTTGGACTTCTGCCAACTGATTGATTCTTGTTGCTCAGTTGATAGAGCAGTTATTGCATTTAACAAAGTTTCAGGAAAAAAATGTGTTCAAATATCACTCATAACTTTTGTTAATGCAACACTGATGGTATATTTGTTTCAAACCTATGTTACTACAGTCATCCCCTCATCATTCTACACATGAATGTCAGGAAAGTCCTCATGGAGTCGTGGCTAATGTGCTGGATTGCAACATCAGAGCGAGTTCAAACTCCAGGATCACCATTATGTTCCCTTTCAGACTAATGCCCAAAGGAAAGGCATGAAACCACCTTATCCTCTCCTCAGCTATGGGTTGAATAGTACCATCACTGTTCTTCTACAAGGATGGGTTTGGGATTAAATAACCAAGAAAAGTTGATATGCCATTAAAATAAAGAACCCAACCAGCTACATGGATGTCTGAAACTGTCGATAGGTTTGGTTTTATGGCACATCAACCATTGTATGTTGTTTAATGCCAAATCTATTTTTATACTTATAAACAATTTTATTTCAGCATAAGTATGCAGTTTAAATGTTAAAACAGTCCCATCTCTAACACTTCAGTTTAGCCCAAGCGCACTGTTTAAATGTCAAAAACAGTTCTATTTCAAACAATTCAGTTTAACATAAGTATACAGTTTAGTTTAATTTGACCTATAGATAGGACTCTATCAGCTGATAACACTCTGGGCCAGAGTGGATCTGGGAGTGATGGCAATGAAGAGGTACTCTCCATTCTCCAAAGCTCCAGCATTACTGAAGCCTCAATATCAGGTTGTTTAGTGTTATATCTAGGACTCTCATTGAAGGAGTCTTAACTCTTGGTGTATTCTACAGCTCCACCCAACTGAGCAAACTGTACTTAGGATCTGAGCTTATGCTCTCGATCATATGGAAGTCGGACCTAACTGATAAAATGAAACACAGTTTCTTCCAGGCAGCGGTTGTGTCGATACTGCTATATGGATGCACCACATGGACGCTAACGAAGCGGCTGGAGAGGAAACTAGACGGAAATTACACAAGAATGTTGAGAGCAGTATTAAACAAGTCCTGGCGACAACACCCAACGAGACTCTAACTATACGGACACTTGCCCCCATCACGAAAACTATACAAGTCAGATGAACCAGGACACTGCTGGAGAAGCAAGGACGAGCTCATAAGCGATGTACTCCTGTGGACCCCCACATATGGATGTGAAAAAGTAGGACGACCAGCACGAACTTATATACAGCAACTATGTGAGGACACAGGATGTAACCCTGAAGACCTGTTGGAGGCGATGAATGATAGGGAGAAATGGCGAGAGAGGGTCAGGGATATCCGCGCTGACGGCACGACATGATGATGATATAAGATTAATTACAAATAAAATAGAATAATGATAACGATATACCATAATGAAACATGGTGAATAAAATATTCATAAACATAACTTTGAGGAACTGTGGAGTAACCGGTTTATAGACATTACTCCCTGGTCCACTCTGATTTGGAGTGATTTTACCTATTAGGTTCCCATCCTTGGGTCAAATAGACATGTTAGCAAATTTATTTGTATTGGATAAGGATACTTGATACAAATAATTTACACACAATTATATGATGTTAGAATATTTGAGTTTATTGTTTACTAAAGATTATTATTTTTAGTTAATTAAAACTGTATAACTGTGTATAAATTATTAGTATAAGATGGGAATACTTGAAACCATACAATTGTTGCATATTGACCCCGGCCAAGCTGTCAAAATAGGAAATGCACCTGTGTAAATAACAGGTGCATCCAGTTGAAGGTATCTAGGGGATAACCTTGACTGTTGACTGGTTGAATTGAGTGGGCGTTAAACAATAATATAACTCGGTGCACTGGAAGTTCGAGTCAGTTGGAGATAAGATGCTGTAGAGAGAACCAGCATTCAGCAGAGGGGGCCCTCAGGACCCCTGATTAAGCAGTTGGAGTTGGAGAGAAGAGGCTGGAATGAGAAGCATGTCCCAGAGAGGCTGGGCCCCCAGGCCCACAGTTGAGCAGCCCAGGAGAACGGGAAAGAAACGCTGTTACAGCCATAAGAGTGTGGTTCAATATGTTGCAGTTCTGTTCAGTCTCCAAATCACCTCTCACACAGTAAAACCTTTAGTAATCCTTTCGAACCCTTTCAAATAAAGTGAGAGGTATCTTTTTCTAAAGAACTGTGTCCACTCGTCTTTGTTGAATATGTTTCTGCATGTATATGTGTAGGTATAGTTGGTTGTGACTATACAACACAATTGTGTCCAAATTATTTGTATTAGATAGGAATACTTGATATGCAACTGTGTAAGAAAACTCTTAAGCAACTACATAAAAAATTGTATAGTGACTTCACCTTCAAGGCAGAAATGGCAATGTATATACTTTGCATGCAGAATGTCTTTGAAAAAGAAACATGGTCACTGTCAAATGAAAATATAAGATAGTGGTCTCTAAAAATCTTGTGGGACCAATGTTGATATGTAAATTTAGAATTTGCTTGGGTGTGGATATAAACAACAAAAGGTTCAGTGAGATTGGCATAATGATTAGTGTTTGCCAATGGCACAGTCGACCTGGGTTCAATCCCAGGTCGAGTCGTGCAAAAGACTCAAAAAAAAAAAAAAAAGGTACTTGATGCCTCCTAACACTCACCATTATAAGGTATGGATCAAGGGTAAAGTAGGGCAATCCAGAGAAAGGAGTAGCACCCTCCTTTACACCTCGGTGTAATAGCTATTGAAAAGGAAGCCTTTGGGTCACCCTTGACTATAGTCGCCAACTTTACTTACATCAGTGTGAGATAAGCTGGAGTTGGAGTGAGAAGTCATTTGGGAAGCAGTAAGTCACTGGAAGGATGCCCTACTACAGTACATGAGATGAAATTACGTACAAAATGTATAATTCCTAAACCTCTAGGCATTAAATAACCCTAGACAGATTGATATGCCATTAAGATCAATCACTGAAACCCTATAATAGTTTGGGGGAAAAATATTAACTTTGGAATTAAATAAACAAATAAGGATTGGCATACAAGGAAACTAATTAGTAAAAAAAAACAATTTCTGGGTAAAATTTTACGATTGAAGTTTGGTTTTCACTACAAAGGAAGAAAACTAATTTCCATCTGAGTTTTAAAAGCACAATAAAAGTAACCTAAAGTCAAACTGTTTTAGACCTTATTTTTCTGCTGCAGGTGTCATTGGGGAATGAAAAACGTTTTGGTAAACATGCTTTTAACCTGGACTTGGGGTGGGAAGCAGGAGAAAATAAGCAAAATAAAAATGTTTCAATAGTCTGAGCAATTCTTGGAATGTCTTTTAGGAGTTACAAATGACTTTCTTGTAATGTGAAAGAGAATTGTCATGTTGACTATTTCATCTTGCAGACAATTAGTTCCTGTCATGACTGACATTCTTCTTGAGATGCTTTTAACTCGGGTCAAGGTTGTTTGATTCGAGAACTTTTTAATATCTTCGCATGATAAGAAAAAGTTTAAAATTGGCTTTATTTGTAAGGAATCTTTTAGCAAACTGGTGTTACTTTACCCAGGAACTTGTGAGTTGCCTCAAGAAATCAAAACAAATCACACTGGCTGTGGAAGAATAAAGAAATTTTCAAGGACATGGGATTAATAAAGGAATTATGTCTGACAAAATTCTATCAAATATGAATTTCATTAAACGTTAGTTTCTCATCATAATAGGCAATTTTTTTTTATCTTGATTTTTCTGTTGCTAACTGAATTTGTGCTTTAAAAAAAAAAATTCAAAAATTAGGTCTTTAAGAGCTAATTAAAATCAACTTGTCTGATTTTCAGGCAAGAATTTAAGTATTTTTTTTTTTTGTTCATCTCCTGAGCAAGATTCCAGTAAATAAATTTTAAAAAGCCAAGCCTGTTCTTTGAGATTCAAACATTCTTGTAGCACCTCCATCATTGCATGAAAGGAGAGGGTCAGAATTTTCCAGAGACTGTTCACAGAGATCAGGGCTATTTTTGCCTTATCCATAGATACATGCATGGGCACCCTTCTTAAATTGACTCTGAGGCCCACATTTTTATATTGATTTTCAGCTGGTAATTGAATTTATAAGCACTTCGTTAAAAAAAAAAAAAAATTAAAAAGAACTCATAAAAACAACTTCTTATTTTCAGACATAGATTAAATTATTCTCTTTTGTTTATATCATTAAGCCATGTTCTCATCTTTGGATAGAACACAAGTATAAAATTTTTTTTTTAAATGAGGCTAGCTTGATCCTGGAGATGTGAATGTAATGGACGCAACATACCTGGAAATTCAAAGTGTGCACGGACGTCTCTGGCCTGTAGAGTAAAAGTAAGAAACAGATATGGCTGCTTCAAGCACTATATGTGACGTTGGGTGATCTTGAACCAGCAAGAGTCGATTTGTGCATATGCAAATTCTTTTGAGATCAGGCGAGCATATAAACGCACGGTGACCGCTAGAAGGGGTGATTCTTTCTTAGTGAATCAATTGACGAGCACACACGGAGTCTGTTAAAACTTGAAGGAAGGAAAAGGAAAGGAAACGAGGAAAAAGAAGCACTCGTATTAACACGCACAAGCCTTAACATCGTTGGGAAACTGATTTGCGAAATCTATTGCAGCAGCAGTCCAACACAGGAAATTTGAACCTTTTGGTTGCACCTTCTCAGTTGTACCAAAAGAGAGTCAGAATTGTTCAATAGCATCAGCCCAGTTGGCTGGAGCTGTAGAATATGCTTAATACATCTCTGCAGAAGAGTATGACCTCCGCCTCCTCAATGAAAGTTCTAGATATTACCAAGCCTAGTCGACTGGGGCAGTAGATACACCAACTACATCTCTGCAGTGAGGTAAGACCCTCCACCCAACGTATGTTCTAGATATGACACTAAGCCATCTGATGGTGAGTCTCTCTTAATGCTGGAGCTTTAGGGAATACAGAGTACCCCTTCATTGCTCTTAGATCAACTCTGGCCAGGAGTGGTAGCACCTGATAGGGTCCTATGTATGGGTCAAATAGAACTGTTTGACATTTAAACTGTGTGCAAACAAATGACTTAAACTAAACTGAATTGTTTGAAATAGAACTGTTTGTTGGTGTTGAATAGCTGTATTTGTAACCACTTCATTGTGTATAAAAAAAATGATTAATCTGCTCTGTCAGCTGCGGCTGTAAAATACACTGACTGTACCTCTGTAGAGACCTATGTTTCTCCTTTTATCTCTAGGGGAGTGAGCAGTCATCTTGGGAATGAAAACCTAGAGATCTTGAATTGTTGGTCTCTTTCCTCACTGAGAGTATACTGAATGTGTAGACTTGATTTGCCAAGACAAATGGGTTTCCTTCTTGAGATTTCCCTTTATAGGGCTCTGTAGTGGGTGGGGAGAAGAATCAGTAAACTCATCTAAAATCCCCATGGATACAAAACCCAAGAGAAAAATCTCAAACCTTAAAGCATCCACATGCAGAGTCTGACTTGAACAATGACTCTGATCAGACCCTTTTTCCCCAAATTTATAGTGCTGGAATTAATGGAGGATACCCCAATTACTAAGTTGTCTCCTTTCTTATTTCTAATAAAACCTAAATCTGTTTAAAAAAAAAACCCAAAAAACCTAAACAATACCTTACTGGTAGAAGTACAAAAGAAAACTTTCTCAGACCTTGTCCAAAGGGTGTGGTGAGAAGTCCAGATCTTTCCCTCTGCACTCTAGATGAAATAAAAACTAACCTCTTCAAACTAGTTGTCACAAATGCCCAAAGAATCTCCATCAACAAAACTAACCAAACAATCTGACCAAACACACATATTCTTAGTTTTAACTCTGCAAAACCTGAAATAAAAATAATGTACACAATAACCAAAGTTGAAATATACATTGCAAATGGACTGAGATGCCACAACTCTCTGGAAGAGACCACGTAAACTGTAAACAATCACAAAAGTGCTTAAATAGCAAACAAAATTATGCAGCTGATATAAAACAATGTGATATATGGAAAAAAGAATATTGCAAGTAAAACACACAAAAAATATATTGTATCCTGAGGAAAGGCAGTTTGTCGAAAATTCTGTTGGTGCAACAACTTATGCAAATATAGGTAAACCCACAAATAACTCTATTCAAAACTGAGGAAATGAGCCACTACAAGATGTGACGGGGAAATTGTCTAAAATCCCTAAACGGGACTTTATTTTCGCATGTGTGAAGACGGGGCAGGTTGGCACTTGATCCCCTACAAAAATAAGTCCTGTTCAGAGTTCTTTTCTCAGGCAGATAAGAACTGGCATATTACGTGAGGGAATAATTTAGGGCCAGACTGGCCACCGCTGGCAAAGGGGTCCAAAATTTCACACTATCACACACCCACCAGGCCGCTAAACTTCTTTCCCTTAGATAATAGAAGAATACGGGCCTATAGGTCTTAGTTGTAATAATATTAATGTCGTTGTTGTAGTCGGCAACTCCGGTTTCCCGTGTGATACTTTAGGAATTAATAGGACAGTTCTAAGCAAGATAATGTAAGGCGAATAGAAGCTGAAAGGAAAGCATGAAATAATAACATAGACCACATGGTAAAATGAAAATACATAGGTTCTTTACTACGATTTTATATATATATATATATATATATATATATATATATATATATATATATATATATATATATATATACGTTCAAAGTGTCAAAAATATATAATAGGATAGTCCATGAATATAAATGTCTTTTCCTGGCTTTTATCCTTTTTCAAATTGAGAGAGAGAGTAAACAAAATTTGGGTGTAAAGGGAAAATGTCCCAAAGTTACTTATCTTATTTTTTTGACGGGGTTCCACTGGAGAATTTTTCTTTTTTTCACGGGCTAATAGACTTTGTTCTGTTTTTAGTACTGGCTTGAAGGGATTTTGGA
This sequence comes from Sepioteuthis lessoniana, assembly GCA_963585895.1. Taxonomy (NCBI): domain Eukaryota; kingdom Metazoa; phylum Mollusca; class Cephalopoda; order Myopsida; family Loliginidae; genus Sepioteuthis; species Sepioteuthis lessoniana. The sequence continues at coordinate 92,413 of CAUZXS010002189.1, forward strand.
GTCCTTCATGTCTCAGTCTTTTGTCTTTAGCCCGGAGTAAAATGGCTATCGTCCGTCTGCCACGAGCGTTGCTCAAAAACTACATTTTTTTGTATTTACTTCCGCTGAGGGGAAGGGAACCCCACTTCCGTTTGGGGTCCCCCCCGCCAATCATTTGGCTTCATTTTCCTTTCCCCTTCCGATGTCCAGCGACCCAAGGTCACTTAAGTGCGAACATCTGCGTGACCCACATTCTCTCCTAACGGTCACTTTTTGACTCCTAGATAATGTTAGTTCAACGGGGGGGGGGAGTATCATTCCCACCTCCTCGTCTCCGTGAGCCATCACATGACAAAGATGATAATAAATCTAATTAAAGAACTTAAAACATTTATAGAATTACTGAGTGAAAGCTTGACCAACCCGACAACCAATCCGCCCATTTAACCAGATCCAAAGAACCTCCAAACAAAAATAAACATCAAGCATCCATACCATTGTATACCGATGATGAAGGAATGAATCATTACACTTGGTTTTGAAAATATAGCTCTTTTTATTTCGGGTTAAAACTTCATAAGTGAGAGAGGGAGACAAAGGATGCAGAGGGCTCAGAGGACTGCTCTGTTGACCCTTATCTTCTTAGCTGCGTTGTACCATATTTAGGACCTTATGTCTTTGCTTCCCTGATGAGAAGTACTCAACCAGGGGTCCCTGGCGCCCATAGAACCTCTTGACTGCCCAGCTGTGACTCCAAGACTTCTCGAGACTGACCATATCTGCTGTGGGTACCCGTGTATATATCATTTCATAATGTCTACACGTTCTTCCATGTGATCTGCTTATACCCATATGTTGATTGTTTTCCACTAATAAATATATTTGAAACAGGTACATCTTGTGTAGAGAAATATCTGATTGGTGGCTCTGTCAAAGATCAATATGTAACACATACTATTAGGACCAAACCCAATAAAACCCGATGGAGTTGTAATACTTGTTAGGGTCCCATTCTACAACTATCTTCAAATATATAATTTGTAAAGAAAGTAAGTTTGTTGGGTTTTTCTTTTCTTTTTTTTTTTTTTCTTTTTTTTTTCTTTTTTTTGTTGGGGGTCCCCTCATCTTGGGGGAAGAAGAGATGAATTCATGCATTTTATAATGATCTTTGTAAAATGAAAACAGAATTTGAACTCGTGTTGTCACGTCAATTTCCCACCATAATTATTACCTTAGGCCACATGCCTCCGCAGTTTTATATCCATATCAAAAAATCAAGTTTAATTGGTAAAAATGCGTTTATGTATGTTTCATTCTATTTCTTATCATATACTTGATTTACTATGCAGGTGTGTGTGACCTCTGAAGGGAGGTCACACATCCATTGCTATCTTTATAACAAGCAGCACCAACATCTATCATATCATATAACATTTGCCTTTCCCTAAGAAGTCAGAAGGATAGATCAGCTGAAACTTTCTGGTAACGATGCTAACAGTCCAAAAGGAGTAATGGACTCTTGGAATGACAGTATTTTTTCTTGGAAATTCTGCAGAGGGGCATGATATAAAGCTACATTGGATGGTGAGGATCCACTAGTTTACTCTGACCTGGAGTGGTAGTACCTGTTGGGGTCTCATGTATGGGTCAAAAAGATCTGTTTAAAAATTATCCAGTAGGAAAGCTATATAACTATTTTTAGCCACAAGATGTTATCTTATGGGTTAGGTCAAGAAACAAATTAAACTTCAATGTTTCAAAAATATCTTGTGTAATGAATGACTCTTTGTTTTTGTTTTTTTAAGGTAAACATTATTCTTAGAAAGTCATTCATTACACCAGTATCTATCTATCTATCTATCTATCTATATATATATATATATATACATGGCCCAGTCAGCTGCATCTCTGTGTTGGAATAAGACTCCCTCAATGAGTTGATCTGATGGTGAGGCTTAAGTAATGCTAGAGATTTGGGGAATGTGGAGTACCCCTTCATTGCTATCACTCCCAGGTCCACTCTGGCCTAGAGTGGTAGCACCTGATAGGGTCCTATCTATAGGTTAAATAAAACTAAACAGCATACTTATACTAGACTGAATTAACTTTTTATCAAAATGACTTAAGTGTTAAATGACTTGAAAAGGGTTGATACAGCACAAAACAAGCAACCAATCAATCTGTTTTGCTATTCCTATGCAGTTAGATTTAGCAATTCACCATTCGTTACAAGCAGCCAAGCTGTCAGTGGCTGGTAGTGTCAATATGTTCTGATTGTGTTAGTTTTGACTTGGGGGTGAAGTGATGTACATGATTCTTATTGAAGATGGGGTAGGGGAATGGCTTTGTAGGTAGTTAGGTAATAGAAACAGTTGACAACATTCAATGCAAGTTAAGTAAGCAAACATGGTATAATTTAAATGTTAACGAAAAGCGAGTTCTTGAAAACTAATTAAAAAAAAAACCTTTTTTTTTTCTTTTTCTTCTTCTTACAGGTCTTGGTTTATTACTTGTAATCGTTGTAATTGTTGCATGGAAATTTACTCCACGGGGACACGAACCTCTTCACTTGCTTTTTGGTCTTGGAGAACATAGCATACTCCATCATGTGCGGTCTCATGGTATACTGCGGAGTCGAGAGGGCTATTGGCATGGAGGTGAGTTCTTTTTCGATTTTTATATTTCTCACACTTTTTCCAAAAGACTTTTCAGATCACTGTCAGCTGCCTCAAAGTTCTTAGTCTTGTTGATGATCGGAAATTTCTCTTTCAATGTCTGCATTCCACCACGGGCAGGATGTAACACAGGGTCAGTGTAAGTGGAGTACTGCAGATTTTTAATTTGGTTTTCCTTCTAGACTAGTTGCCTAATCAAGGTTAAAGGACCTAGTCTGCCCTACTATTTACTCATAGCTACTGGAAGAACAGATGGATTTATACCTTTCCTGTAGACAATGGCATGAAATAAAAAGCAATCAGCCTTGTCCACAATTTGAACTTGGATCGCCATAAATTCCATTTTCTATGATAGCAACTGCTCTTCTAAGTGCGGCTCAGTATTGATTTTAGTTTTGGGAAAAGTCAGAAACTGCAAGGCCCTATCGGATGGATCTATAGAATGTGTCAACTTCATCTCTGCAGAGGGGGTGAGAAACAAGTGTTTGGGATATAACGCTAACTTATCTGATGGTGAGGCTCCAGTCCTGAAGGTCTGGAAAATGTGGAGTACCTCTTCATTGCCATTACTCCCAGGTCCACTCTGACCTAGATTCATAGCAACTGATGGGGTCCTATCTATGGGTCAAATTGAAGTGTTTGTTTGTGCACAATTTAAATGTCAAAGGACTTATGCTAAATTGAATTGTCAGAAATAGGACTGTTTGATCATTTAACTGTGTGTAAACCAACAACTGATGTTTAATTGGATTAATTAAACAGCACAGATTCTCTTGACTCTCTCTTGGCATCCATTCCTATCAGTCATTGCTATTAGTAAATCCTCTAGATGACATCTAGTGTCTGCACAGAGCTGGTGAATGTAAGTTTTTGCTGGACAGTGGTGTGTCCATGTGTAGGAGTCCATAGGAGAATGTTGCTTACGAGTTCATCCTTACTTCACCAGCATATTCTACTTGGATGGTTTGTGAGATGAGAAGCAAGTAATCTTACAGGTGCTGTTTTGTAGGGTGTTGCTTCCATGATGTATAGACAGCGTACAGTAACCTTGTGTCGTTACCATCTAGCTTTTTCCCTGTTGTAATACTGCATGGTTAGCAGTACTTGTGTAGTATCCGGTTAATGGCAGAGGGGGTTGAGTAAATACTTGTTTTAAAGGTTTGGGTGAAGAGTTAGTTCCTCTGGGCAGTAGTGAGTTAAGGGTTTTTATCCAAATTATCACCAAGTCAGATTTGACATGAAGTCGTCATTTTATTGTGTCTATGTTTGGAGAGGGTGAACACAAATTGGTGCTTATGGTGGTCATTCCAAAAATATGGTTGATCCCCTCAGCATTTTCTTGCTAAGTTCACAGTGCCATGTTGGAATTCTGTCGTAAGACTTAGTAGCAATGAGTCAATGCTCACATGCGTAATAATGAATTATTAGTCAAAGTTAGATTATACGGACATTGGGACGTTCCATTATTTGAAGGAGGCTAAGTCCATTCTCTGGACAGTGATTGGTTTGATGCCCAGGGAGTGGGTATATTAGTGTATATATACACCTGCTTGCTTCAATTATGTTTCAGATGTCACAGGTACACCCAGGCCTCATTACTTAAGTGATGGGCTGGCTATCCAGTCGATAGGTCACACTTTGGTCAGCTGTGCCTGCTTGGGGCTCTGATCTGGCTGGGTGTTGGCTTATTGACTGGAGATTTCCTCTGGCCTCAGGGGGCCATCCTCCGAGACTTTTACCCACTTCGGGGAGTGGTTAGGTTTATTGCCTGGTGCCTGAGGCGCTCCTAATAAGGGGAATGCCAATGGGGCCAAAGGTATTTTTGGCCATGCCGGACGCGTGTGGGCTTTGACCCTCCATCCAGACCCACTTTAAAAACTGCCTTGTGCCAAATTTGTATGGCGGTGGGACGTATGATAAATACCCTGGTGTAACGGGTTTGGTATAGAGTTACCGCCTGTTTTACTTTTTGTCTGCCAGCTGGTAAGTGTTGTTGTTCTTGTTTATTCTGCATGTTAGAGCATGACTTCTATACTAAGCAGGTACTACCTGTTGAGAAAGCTCCTCGAAACCAAGTGATCAATTAATCATTACCTACCAGGCTCAGTTGGCTGGGGCTGCAGAATACAACAACTGCATCTCAGCATAGGAGTAAAACTCTCCTAACAAGTGTCCAAGATATGACACTAAACAATTTGATGGCGAGGTTCGAGTAATGCTGGAGCTTTGGGAAATGTAGAGTACTCCTTTATTACAATCACTGCAGGTCTACTCAGGCCCAGAGTGATACCTGATAGGGTCCTATCTATTGGTCAAATAGAACTAAACTGCATACTTATGCTAAACTGAATTGTTTGAAATAGAACTATTTTTGACATTTGACTGTGTAAATAAAAAATAAATAAATAAATAAAAAAACTCTACTTATACTAGACTGAATTATTTGAAATGGAACTCTTTATATGTCTAAAAATTGACTTTGCATTGATAACTTACAATGGTTGATGTGCCATAAAACCAAATCAAATCCCCCCCCCCGCAAAGTAGGTACAGCATGTGAGGGAAGGCCTCGACACCAGGCAATCAATTTTCTGTTTCCCCACCTGGCATGAATACCAAGTGACACTGCTTATTTGCATTTGGGGATTGAAGGGATTTAACTAACTTCCTACAATGGAAAGTCAGTTCAATCCATTCTCACAAGAGGGGAACCCGTTGCAGCTACTTGGAACAGATCCATTAAGTTTGGAGAGGGAGAAGACCACTTTTAATTATTCTTAAATCAACAAAATGCTTTGTTAACTGCTAATATTAATTCTAATTTTTTTTTTCTTTTTCTTGCAGGTATTATGTACCCAGAATTTCAGTACCGACGACCCCCACCTTCATATGATGTCTCAATGCAAGAGTATCAACAACAGCTGATGCAACAATACCAACAAAGTATAAATAATGTAGATAATTACAGCTTGCCTAGTTCTCCTCCCCCCACGTATCGCTCGAGAGCTAGCACAATACGAACTGGGGTGCACATTGTTTTTCCCCCAGATCACAATGAGAATTATCCTAATTCGCTTCCACCAACTTATCGGTCACAAACCAGTTCACGACCATCTCTGCCTCGAGCAGGATTCGACGACGAAGAGGAAGGCTATCCCATTCCCGAACGGATCGATCCCGCTCCCGGCGAATCCCTCGTGTCGGATGCTGTTTCGATGCTCGTAGCTTCCAATTCGATGGATGCTAGCGGAACTTTGGGCTCCCACGGCGACCTTCACCTGCCCCTGAACGAGCCAGTCGACGGCGTCCACAACCAGCCCATGTTGTTCTCTGGCCGATCACAGGGTACCATGACTGATCCAGAGGCGTTGCTCAATCCCCCATCTCCTCAAGCAGTCACACCTCTCGCATCGACACCACCATCAGCAACAACCCCCCCGCCCATGCAGCAACCCCCCAGTTACAACCAGTCGAACGGACTCTCCAATCGCTTTACGTCAGATAATACTGCTGTTGATAACGACGACGACGATACACTTGCAATGGTTCCAGATTTATCGCCACGAACTTCTGGAGATGATGTCACTGGGTGTGAATCCCTGGGCGAAGCCGGAACGCATCAGACTGCCAGTAATAGTAACAGTGATATCAGTCGACAAAGCTCCCCCGAACGAGACGATACCTCCCCCATACAAGCAAAGAGTGCAGCAGAAACATCCTTATGATGAAAAACCATTTCTTTATATCGCGTCTCCATAATTGTTTCAGAATATTTGATTTTAAGGAGCCATTATTTTGGGCTTGACATTATATTTCAGATATATCTTAAGAAAAGAGAAAACTTGACGACATTACCAATATTTCTGAATTAAAAAACAAACTTGGTCTATCTAATAAGAGCAGAAAAATACCTCATTTAGAGGCAATATATTAATTTTGCTTCATTTCAGTATGATTCAAATGTGTTGACACAGCCCAAATCATTATCATTTTTGTTTGTTTGATAGTGTTATGGCTGTCATAAACTCTATATTTTTGTTCTATTCTTATGAATGTGAATGTCTGTGTGAGCACATATGTCATTTTATTTCTTTTGACATGTTAAATATTAATAATGTTGTTGGATATTTTCAAAAATCATGTTTAATGTAAAGTGTCAAGCACAGAGGTGCAATCAGGTGTCGAATATAAAAACCAAAACCAAATGAGACTTTAAATACATACACATGAGGAAATAAAATCTTTTCTCCTATGCGGTCAATCTACTCGTGTCTAGATAGAACTTGCGTTACGTATACTGCTCTAATTTGCTTTTTACCCTGTAAGAGAAAAATTTATTTAAAAACGTTTTCTTTATCTTTACAGCTGCAAATATTTCCAATTTGAAATGTTTAAATCCTATTTCAATGTCAACTTGTCTTCTAATTTGCCAGATTCTTAGCATCCAAATTTTATGCTTATTGCAGGAACAATATTATAGCTTAATTATGCAAAATACTGGGTCAAGCAAATGAAGTGTAAGCATTTGAATGAAATTGTTTACCAATTTTTCTGAATACAAATTTGAGATGTTAAAGGATTACCGTACTTATTTTTCTCTCATATTTACTTATTTTTTGAGATGAAACATTGTCAACTGCTATTAATCTTGGCCTGTGTTTGCTTTTAAGTTTCATTGTTTTCTTTTTATAGTCTCACCTCCCTTTTTGTTTATTTTTATTCTATTTTATTTTTACAACTTACTCAGGTTCCTATGACAGCAAAAAAAAAACAAAACAGAACAAGGAGCGAGCCTAACAGTCTGATTTGAATTTTCTGCAAACCAAGTTGGTAGAGGAGCAGCTGGTGTGTTTAAACAAGACCTTCTCTAAGGAGGAAAGAGATGTGATTTTGAGTTTTCTCTCCCATGATTTTATCGTTTTTTTATTTCTGTTCTTTGCTGCCATGAAATGATGACCTGAGTGAGTTAGAATTTATAAAACAACTTTGAAAAAAAAAAATTAAGATGAAAGAGAGTACTTGTTAAAATTAATGAGTGTTTCCTTAATGAAAAGCAGTCTTTTTAACAGATATTTTTCCTTTTTTCTAGATTATTAATAGAGTAATAAATTTTAGGGACATAGTGTTTTTAGCATTTCATTACACACACACATATATATATATATATATATATACACACACACACACAGTGCTTGATGCTATTAGGTAGAGCAAGCCTGTAAAATTATAGACACTCTAAGTCTGTTACTTTAACTTTCACATGTTTTACACAATCTTCAGACGGAAAAGTGAAAAAAAAGTGGCTAATCAATCAACCAATTGTCTATGTAGCATAAGGGATTCTTATATTTTACTAACAGAATAATCCAAAACAAGAATTTTTCTCCAAAATTTTTTTTTAACATTTCATAAAATTTATACACTGTTGCTGACCCTTTTATTAATGCAATCTTCACGAAATCCTCCCCCTAAATAATAAAATCATATATAAAATGACTTTTTTAAAAGATGCCAAAAAATTGAAAGAAAAAAAAAATGAGCATCGTAAAGTTGTTTGTCCAACCATTCCTCCTTCCACGCCGATTCCCCAAATTGAAAAGCAGGGAAGGAACTTTAAAAAGTAAAAAAGAAAAATGGATTTTTTTTTTTTTTTGCTCTCTTTTTGGAAAATATATTTTTTAATTCGGATTATCAAAAATAAATGTTAACCAAAATCACAAGTTATGTGCTGTTCCCAACATCTAAGGGAGATAACTTGGTAGCTTCCTATCTGTCAAGGGGCATAACTCTTGTTACTGTCTGTGTACCATCAGATCCTCAAGTGAGAGAAATTGATAGCCAAGATGATTATTTTTCAATTCAACTGTTGGTCATTGCCTAAAACAGCCTTTAGTTATGTCCCTTGTTTTTCATTGTGAATATCAATGTTTGTTATTGTTGAGAGAGGGTGAGGTTTATAGGGTACAAATATTCAATTTTAAAATGGTAAAACTTTATTAAAGAAATATACTGCTATCAAAAAAGATGATTGTTTGGATTATATCCTGACCCCTTTCCCATCCCTTAAATTAAAAAAAAGTAATATACTGGACAAAATCAGTTCTCACTCAATTATTTTGCTTCTGAATAGGATTCAGTTGTATGTTGCCATTTTCCAAACATATTTAAGTACTAAGTTTAATCATGGTAGCTAAATGTATGCTTTGCTAGTTACCTGGGGTACAGCCCTGGTGTGTGTGTGTGTGTGTGTGTGCATACATGCACATATCTAAACATATTTGGTTGAATCCTGCAGGTTTTCTTTTTTTTTTTTAAATCATCAAGTGAAGATGTTCAAGTCTTCTTGCTATTCTTCTTAGGTCTGGGTCAAGATGTTCAAAAAGTACCCTATACTAACCCATCTTGACCCAGACCTAAGAAGAATAGCTAGAAGATTTTAAGAATGAAACAATCTGCAGTATTCAACCAAACATATTTAGATCATGACTTGCTGCTAGTATTATTTATTTCATATATATATATAAACACACACACCTTAACCAACAAGGCCACACTAAACTAACTCACTCTTTCATACTGAAACAAGAACCTCCACCAAAATGTTCATGTGGAAAGTCATACACATTGACAAGATGTAAAAATGTTGCCCATATTCCAATAAATTTCTACAACATAAAAAAACATGAAAGATCTATTTGAAATGACAGACCCTAACAACATAATCAACAGCTTTAAAAAAAAAAAAAAAATCAGCTTCCACTCAAGAATATTCTTCAGTGGAGGCTGATTTGTTTTGCTTTTTTTTTTTTTAATTCAAAAAAGATACCCATATCTACTCTTGAATCTTCAAACCCTCAATGGAGCAGATAACAACTAAACCTTCGAACTCTTAGCAAAGGAATCATTAAAGAAAAATGTCTTTGGCATAAAATAACCCAACTAACCTTAACCTACAATTAGTTAGACATCATCAGTTAAAATATAACTATTAAAGCTAGGTATAAAAGTGTTGATTTTTGTTTTATATTAAAATCTAAGAAAAATGAGACACCTATTTTTAAAGCCAAAAACAAAACACTCCCCCTACTGCTTCTACTGGAATGAATAACTAGTTATTCCTTATAAAGACAAAAAAAATCACGTTAATATTCTATTGTTAAACGACACACGTTTGCTTTGAGTTATTCCAAACATGTTTTGTTATGTCAACAAATAAGTTTTCTCAATTGATACGGTAACTCAATGACTGCTCACTGTGAATGACGCCAAGAATGGCTTGTGTTATAACAGATTTTGCACACAAAGTAGGCTGGCAGGCCATTACTTGTGAGTTTGATTCTCACTAGGTGCCACAACTAAGCGAATCTTAATAAATAACAATTTAACTCGTCCATTTATTTCTAATGAAATCTTGGGGTAAGAGGTATCAAATAGAAATTGTTTTATTCTCTTGAAATAAATCATATTAGACAATATTTTTTATTTTTAAAATGTGTTTCTAATAAAAGGAACTTTGTTTCTACCTAAAATGGTAAGACAAATGATTGTTTTACTACTTTAAAATTTATATTATATTTACTTGGCATAATACGCATAAAAATAGAATTATGTTATAGGTCAACACTTCTACTTGGAATCAAAGTGTCATTGAAGCAGGATGCAGGAAAAGAACGTATAAACAGGATACTAAACCTGTTTGAGCTCAAGAAGAAGCAGCAATGATTGATACTGAACTGTAAATTTAATACGAATGTTCACAGAAACTATTGCAAATTACATGCAGCCAGTATTTACTTGTATCAGTGGGTTGTTTTTAAATTTTCTCTTAAAACAAAGTAATGCTCTAAATACAACATTCTGTTTCCATTTTAATCAGAGAAACATTGGTTCTATTATTAGTTGTTGGATTCCTAAAAAGAAAATTCATATATATATATCTCAATCTTTGTTACCTGTCGAGGCTTTTTATGTGAATATTATGCAAACATTTTAATTTGAAATGGTCACAAATATTGTATTTCTCTTATTTTTCTTTTACTCTATCTCTTTCAAAAGAACTCTAATGTCTCAGGACTCTTATCTACCTCTCTGTCTTTCACTCTTAATCTCCACCCAGGAAGTCTCTGTATGCATCTCTCTCTCTCTCTCATATATGTGCACATGTGTGGAAGGAAAATAAGATTTGGAAACCAGTTTGGAGTATTTATAATGTATCAACCTGTACGAGTAAATTTTAGGAAAAATTTTTGGGGCCTTTGCAAATGTTTGAGGTTGTCATGGTAATGTAATTAGGAATGTCAATAGTCATGTAACTTTAAAAAGTGGGAAACAAAATGTTTGAAATTGTTCTTATGACCATTTACTGTTGTGTATGAGCTAAATATTGTTAGTAATGAATAATTTGTAAATGCTGAGGTAAATGTCTGTCATTTCTAATCACGTTGCCCTCACAAGGGATTACAGTTGTAATGTCCCCCAATAATTTTGGTAAAATTTAAGATTTTCAAAATCTTTATCAAAGAAATCTCATACACATTGGAACACCATAATAAATTGATACCCCACCACTACATAAACACACCTTTCTCTTTACCTCATTTCTCAGTCAGAAAGAAGCATTTGCTGATCAAGCAGATACTACACTCTGATCTTAGATTGAAAAGTATAAATGTTAAAATGATTAATTATCTGCATAATATTTTGGCTATTGTCATATTCTACTTTGTGTTTAATAGAGCTGAACTATGTAGCAAAGGCTCTTTCTGAATACGGCTAAGTTTTTCTACATATTGACAAAATAAATCAATATTTACCCCTTTTTAAATCTTACTACTAACTCTACTGAAATAGTTGCTTCTTGCAGCTTTAAGCCTAGATTTCATATGAGATTATACATTGAAAATCCAGTTCAGAAGGAACAAAATTATATAAACAAGGGAGGTAAGCCTATTAAAGGGAAAGTACTCATGTAGTTTGTGTTTTTTTGGGGTTTTTTTTAGCATTTAATTGTCGCATCACAACACAAGCCTAGTTTAATGTAAGATCTCAGTTACAGACGTGCGAGTGGTATCAGAAATTCCGAGGAGGAGGTCCCTTGAATTATGTTGTCGAGGTAAATTATGGCACACTGTTTTAATACAATTATAGGTGCTGCTCTGGAGACAGAATTGCCTAAGACTAGGTATGTTTGCTTCAATTTTGTATCCTCATTGATCCTATGAAAACTATATGAAGATATATCAGTGAAAATATTTACATATGGATTTAGATTCTTCTTGAATAAACATGATAGTATAAAAAAAATGTAAGACAATAGAACAAATTAGTTGATTTTTGATGAAGCTATTCTCATAATGAAACTTGTTGGTTTGTTTTTTGTATTGTCAACTTTTATGCATTTTAATTACCATATATTATGCAACTTTCCAAGACAATGGAGGGTTGTGAGATACCAACTTTGTATGTGTAAATAGTTGGCCTAGGTTAATTTTCTGATATGCTTAGAATTTCCAGTTGCTAAAGTAAAAAGAAAATTGTCCCATTTAGTATGGGATGATATTTGACTAAATACAGTATACATGTTTATGCTATGAAATGACCATTTTCTTTGAAATCCTCAAGAAATGTTAATATTTCATAAATTTGTAATAAGTGGATGCCAAAAAACTTGTTTTAGATTGAGGCAAAAAGAAAACGTAGATGAAATTTCAGTATTTTCTTGACATTCCATGTGGAAAGTTTTTGTTTATTTATTTTTTTTGGTGAGGGGAGTTGGTTGCATGATATTTCCAAATCTGTTCCAGTTATCTTTTATAAGCATCTTAATTCACACTCTTGCACAATGACTGTGTCATTTACAATGTAAAGTGAAATAATTATTTTAATTTAAATACTAAGGCTATCAATTGAACCAGGAGGAAGCTCCTCACCAAAATAAAGGGGGGAAAAAAAAAACAAAAAAACTGATGGAATTTTGTCTTTTATCTGTAAAATTTTCAAGTGTTATTTCAGTGGTGCAAAAAAACAAAACAAACTATGGTTTGAAAATTGAAATGAACCAAAAAATTTAATTTTGTGTGTGTGTGTCTGTTCAATGAGTATAAATCTGTATTACCTTTGTACCCCCCAAAACCAACTGTGTGTTTATGTGTGTGTGTAAGTATCTCTCTCTCTAGGGTGGGTGTCCTTGTGGTGTAATGGTTAGCGCTGAACTGTGGAATCTTAGTAAACGAGTTTGAACTCCAGTCATGCTTGGACAAATACCCTTGGGAAAGGTACGAACCCCCGTATCCTCCCAGTTATGGGTTAAATAGTACTACCACTGTCCTTCTAGAAGGATGGGTTTGGCATTAAATAACACAACAAATATATATATATGGAGAGAGAGAAAGGTGACAATATGGAAAATTAAATCATTGTGTTTTATTATTAGAATAGCTTTATCAAAAATGAAATTTCGTATAAACAGTTGTGTCAATATTTGTAACAGTGTATGAAAAGCATACTGATTCATGAGACTTTTACCTTCAATGTATGGCCAGGTTTCTACAATATATCCCTTGTCCACACCAAAATGATGCTTGTGGTATCCTAAACCAATACAAGGAATGTGAGATACTTAAAGACAAACAACAATAAATAAAAAGTCAAAAACTATTTGTGTAATAAGGTTCACTAAAAGTGGCATGTTTTTCTCCCCTCGTTACACATAGAACTTGTTTTTACAAAATAAGATTTAATTTTTGATGAAGCTATTTGTCATAGTGAAACATGTCAACTTAAATTTCTCTATTGTCTTCCTTTTCTTGTACTATTGGATTTTATTCCAAATCTATATATATTTATACACACACATACTGTATTTGACGGCTTAGATACTTTTTTTCCAAAAATATCCTAGAAAATCACCTTGCATCTTATAAGGTCAAGAGTCAACTTTGGGGTACTGGCTAATGAAGTTCTGTTACTGCTGTGACCCTTTTAATTAAACTGCAAAAATCTTTACAAAAGTAAACAGTGAATATATATAAAACTTAATAGTGAGGAGAGCGATGAATGTTAAGTGGAATCCCTTCACTTAATATTTGTAGTTTAAACCTATTAATTTTTTTTTTCATCTTTTTAATTGCCTGCCCAAATTGAGGTGAATTATATAAGCCATTGAATACAGTACATACACATAACACCTTCATAGATTCTGTATTTTTAATAATGGTAACTACTTATCTGTGATTTTTCTTTTAAATTAGTGTTTGTATGTATGTATGTATGTATGTATGTCAACTTCTAATGCTACAAACTGAAATGTTGCTTAATATATATATATAAAAAAAAAAAAAAAAAGAAAATCCCACATACACTTGACATCAGATTTTATTTTAATCATTTTCTTTTTTTTTTTTTTTTTTTTTTTCAATCAAGTATTATCAGCATGGAAGTACAATTCTTCTATAACTCAATTGTTTCAACATGTGCCCTGGATAACATAGTATCTATTGGCCAAATTTTACATCAACCACTGGGCTCACCTACTTTTAATAGTTCCCCAGTGACTTCTACGATTGGACCAAATAAAGCCGAGGTTATCTAAAGTTCTAAGATGAAGCATTGTCATAATTCTGTGACGATGCTGACGAGTATCTTTGTCTTTATTTTTTCTTTACTTTTTTTAAATTTTTTGTTTAGGCTGGTTCATTCTCCAATCTTCCCAAGATGTCTGAAGAATAGTTTTTACATATTTAACAAAATAAGAAAACTTTGTTTCTAAGAAAATCTGGAGATGTGAATTATGAATTTCCGTTGGTCCAAACAAAAAATAAAAAAGAAAAAAAGAAAAACCAAAAGTCAACACATACAAGTCTAGATAATCTATGAATAAAGCTGTGATTAGATGCACAGTGTTTATATATATATATATTATTTTTCTTTTTATTTATTTATTTGGTTATGTATTTTAAAAGTACACATGGGTGTGCATGTGTACTTGGTGAACTAAATGTACTGAAGTGTACTTGTACTAAATGAACTATTTGAGGCTGCAATGAAATAAATCATTTTCATATGAGCCAACTTTTTTCTCTTTTTTTTTTTTTTTTTTCTTTGTCAATTTTTGAAAAAAAAATTTCTGAAGAATTGAATAAAAAGGGCTCTAAATTTGTTATTGATTTTTTAAATGTTCATTTTGAAAAAGTACCATGATTTTTTTTTCTATTCTGTGTGTGTGTGTGTATATATATATATATATATATATATATATATAAGACTTTTCATCTCCTCTAATATACATCAAAATATCAAGGAAAAGAAGATGGTTTCTCATTAAAAAAAAAAAAAAAAAAAAACAGATGATATACACCTTGAGTAAGCTGCATCAGCCTCCACATAAATGCAGATAAAGCAGGGTTCATGTGTTGTATAGTACGCTGTGTCGTTATTAACAACGAGGAACACGTATGTATATAAAAATATAAGATTATATTTTTATTTTTGGCGATTATACTTGTGTGGAGCAGAAAGCAATTGCAGAGAGTTTGCGCACACGGAGGAGCTGTTGGGAGACAGAAGAGCCAGTGAACAACTGACTTTAGCTGAAATTCGGGACCTTACATAGTCTACAACTCTCACGTGACCTGTAGCAATTCCTCTTTTTTGTTAACCATGGTTATGCCCACATCTCACTTTTTTGCTTTCCATTGGTTATGTTGTTTGCTTCCCATTGGCTACTTGCTCAAGCCCAGTTCTGTGGGCGTACGCATCTGCCACTCTTACCGAATTCAACCACGCCCACCGTTCAGGTAATTTTCCGATATCTTTGACTGGACGAACCTGTTTTCAACATCCACCATATTCACAGCAACTGTGGGTATGGTGACATTTCGGTAATCACCTTGTTGATATTATCCTTGAGCGGATGTAGCTATGTCAACATCCTCTGATACACTGCACCTGTGGACATGATGACATTTCGGTGATCACACTGGTCTTCTCAGTCTATCTGTCAACAACATCCACCATATTCATACCCGCAGGTCACATTAATATATTTACACATGTGTTTTAAACAAGCATCTGAAATTAGTAGACTGGATTATACACCTTGGTAGTAATGTCACATCTATTGAAAAGGATATCAACTTAAGTTTGGGGATGATGTCGACAATTCTTGACAGGTTGTTGAAATATTGCAAATAAAATAAAATGAGATTTCTTCGAGGCTGCAGCTGTACCAGTACCACAGCATTTTTGCACAACCTAAACTAAGAAAATATTTAAAGTAAAACCAGAATTGGCCAAGAATGCAATGAGTTCTGGAAGTATTACCCCCATAAAATTGAAGATGTATGGCCACATGCTTCCATCTTACAAACCATGTAAGACAGACAAGATATGATAGACACAGCAGTGCTAGCCAACCAGCAAAGACTTCTAGATGTTAGCTCTGTATGGACACTGAATGCAGTTGAGAGGACTCTGTGACGATAAGCATTGCTGAAATTTTTCTGGAAAGAATGCGTTGTAAGTTACTCTCTACAAAGTGCCATTGTTGTTGTGAGTAAAGTAAAGTTGGCGACCATAGTTGACGGTGACCCGAAGGCTTCCTTTTTCAATAGCTACTACACCAAGGTGTAGGTGATGGCACTATTCCATTCCTTGGATTGCTCCACTTTACCTTTGATATGTACCTTATAATGCTGAGTGTTAAGCAAGGCAGCATCAAGTCTCATTATTTTGAGTCTTTGGTATGACTCAATCTGGGATTGAACCCCAGTCTCCCCGACCATTGACAAACACTCAATTCATTAGGCCAATGGCCCAGGATTAACCATTGTTAAAAGGGCTAAAAAAGAATGATAAGCTGTAAGATATTCAAAGTTTTAAATTTTATAATTTCAAATATATTCAATATACAAGTGCTAGCAAAAATTTGATATAATTTCATGATAAATTGATTTTGTTGACATAATCTTAGAATTTAACAATATGTATAGACATGTGATAGTTCTGTTCAGGTAAAAACAGAAGTTGTTGTTACTTCACCTTCTAGTTTAAATGATGTCAAATTTTACAGAATTAGTCAACTTATTAGATAAGGAAATATCTGTATTTCTGAGATGCCATGTATTTTAAAACCAATTTAAGAGCCAAAATAAAAAAAAAAAAAAAAAAAAAAAAATGGAGAGAAAAAGTAATTTCAATCATTTTAGATGGCTTCCTGGCTATTTCAAAGTTATCATTTTTTTTAAATTTCTGTTCAGTTAATGGGAAAGACTTAATTTAAATCATGTATGTTAAAACGGTCACTCTTCTTGATGCAAATAATTCTATTTAATAGAAACTGAAATGCTGCTGTAGAGTAAAAAGCTTTCTGTCCATTGCATTGAATTTCCAAAAGGATTTGTCACATACTGAAATATAGTAAGAAGAATGTTTTTGGAAAGTTAATATATAAAACAATATGGAAAAAATAAATAAAAATAATGTTTTACAAAATTTTATTGATTGGAAAAAAATCAAAAGTTTTACACTGAATTTTCCTTAGTTACTAAGATGCTGAAAAGCAGAAAAGTCATGGTAGAAGGTGGGATTTCAAACTGGTGTGAATGACAGGAAATTCTTATTTTGAAACCATTGACTTCAGATAACATTCAGGTAATGTAGTCCATGACCCAACAAAAAAAGTAAGATACACACGCATACAAAGATATATAGATATATATATATATATATATATATATATATAAATATATATATATATATATATAGATATAAATATAAATATATATAGATATAAATATAAATATATATAGATATAAATATAAATATAAATATATATAGATATAAATATAAATATAT
>CAUZXS010002190.1:0-43413 GCA_963585895.1 Sepioteuthis lessoniana
ATGCCACATAACTCCGACTTGGGAAGATGTAGCCTCGGAAGTGGCCGTGTCCGCTGTAGGGAATACGTACCTATAAAAAAGACACATTAGGTTAAGTGGTCGCTTATTTTACATGACTTGTTAATTTCGGCATCGGTTAGATGTGGCATGAACCGGTTGCCCAGTGGTAGTGTTTCGGCTTCTGCATACTATGGTTGTTGGTTCGATCTCCAGTGGTGGAGATCACGGTGTGCACTGCTGATGAGACCTATTAAGGTCGAAACAGCTGTTCAGTTCTCATGTAGATGCTTGCCGGATTTTCTTGTCATGTTAATTTCTAACATAATATATATTGAATATTTGTAATTGTTTTTATATATTTGCCGGTTGAAAGATCTAAAAGCTGGGCTTTTACAAAAATTATATTCGTATTTTAACAAAGGACAAAAGGAAAACTATTTTTAACATAATCTAAATCTTAATATGGCTATAATGTCAACTATTTAAACTTAATAACTAATAAAGCAGAACAATCACTAACAAAAATTCACCAACAATCTGAACAATTTCTACTCTGTACAAAATTAAAAATTGTTAAATGACCAAAAGGACTGTTTAAATTTAGGACTCAATCGAAATTTTTACGTAAATCAAAGTTAAAAAATCGAAATTGAATACTTTCCCAGTTGTGTTTATATCTAGAATCCCAAAAAAAAACTTTCAATTTTCACTGAAATTTAGATCTCCAGAAAGCCAATGTGTAAAAAGTCGTTCTTCCCGTAAAGAACTACCAGATAATTCTAACATCGTCATTAGTTCTGTAGACGAAGTCAGCGTATATGCTATTCTTGACTAGGACAGCCTAGTAAGCTGGGGCTTTAGAATATGTCGACTGTATATCTGCAACATACTTTATCAAGTATCCTGGATATGGCCAAACATATCAAATGGTAAGGCTCCAGTTCTAAAGTTTTGGGGAATGTGGAATAACCTTTATTTGTCATTACTCCTAGTTCCACTCTGATATGAAGTTATAGTACCTGTTAGTATCTTAACAATGGGTCAAATAGAAATATCTAATCATTTACTATACTTGAAATCATTAACTGTGTAAACAATTGAGCTCTGTTTCGTTTAAAAATTGCTCCCTAAAAGCTATTAATTTACGAATCATATACACTTAATATATATGTTTAAACTGGATTTTACATTGACGAATCAACAAGAGTTGATATGCCGTAAAATACAATTAACCAACCAACTGATCTAATCCAAGAGGATTCTAATGTAAAAATTACAAACTATTATTGACAACCACTTTAATTTCATAAATTCTAGGAAAAATACAAATGACCCAGAAGAAAATATGTTCATAAAAATATTATTGCATTTGATACATAGATCGGATCATGAAAAGCTTTTAAAGAAATGAAAACGTCCACATCAAAAATAATATTTTAAAAATGTAACAAGCCCAAGATTTAGGTATAATTCTCCATGTAGATAACTGAAATTACAGCAATCTCAAAAATATCATTAAGCAATACAGATCGCAAGGATTTGTGACGCCAATCCTCTCGCACGGTGTCAATTGTAACACGATCTCTGGTCAAGGCGTTCATGTGACTCGGTATCCAAAGCCTAATGGTCCGACGTCATCCACAAGACCGGCAGTTGGCCTTGTATGTTACACTATTACAAGTTAGACCTAAATCTCTGGTTTCACATGTCGATTCATTTCTGTCTCCAGCCACGTTGTCATTTTTTATCCTGGCGAGTAGTTATCAGGTGGTAGAATACCGAAAGTTCTCCGTTGGTCCTGCAAGCTTGTTGAGTGAGAATCGAGTTAACAGAAAATAAATATGAACAAGTCAATCCGATTTTTATGGGACAAAAGGTTTTATATATGAAGAATCAACAATATATCAATTCTCGTGGCAAAAAGTTGAATGTCTCTTGTATAGGAGCGATAATCACCAAAACAAAAAAAATACTTAGTGTAATTTCGTTAAAGGAGAGAGGTGGCTTAATTTTAACCCTTTTTGGCTACTGTAGCTTTTTCGACGTTTCTGTTCTCAGCGGTACTAATAGTAGTAGTGATAGAAGTCTTAGCTGTTGGAAGATGTAATTCGCTTCCCCGTACATGGTAGTGGACGCTTTGTTCTAATCTCTGACGTCGCTTCCTCTCTTCTTCCAACTCAACTCTCCGACTGTGTCTTAATCAACTTAGTTTAACTGCTCGCTTGCATCTTTTTTTAGGAATAGGATCGACCCATTTCCCGACTCATTTCTTAAATACAAAAACTTCACACTCGTTTCATCTTTCGTATTGTCATTGTTCTAAGTTTATCTATTAAAAGATATGAGCAATTTTGGTAAACTTTACATAGATTCATGGTGTCTTGTTTATCGATAAAATTACCCTTGAAATCAGGATATTCTTAATTCTATTTTCTATTGATAATATGATATATTTTGTAAGCTTTCAAACGATTGCATTTCGTTTTCTAAATGAAATGTGTAAAATTAATATTTTTACGGCATATCAACATCTTAGTTATTCGAAGACGCCTCTCTTTCATTTGGCATTTTCTTTTTTATGGCATATTTACCTTTATTGATAGAATTATTATCATCATTATTTCGTGATGATATTTCCCCTGCCACAATATGAAGACAATCTATTCTCTTGTAATTAAATGTATGCAAATTCCAAACAGGATGAATATCGCATATCTTCAATGATATCACTCCTCTGATTTCTAAATTTTGAAATTTAATCTGGAATAAACAAATGAAGCAATATGGATATAAACTTGAAAACAACATCCCTACTGATAAAACAATATGACTTGCGATTGCGTTTATAAACGTACTTCAATCTCTTCTCCAAATATTAAACTCAGTATTCTCGAAACTAATACATGTGTACATACCTAATTTCTCTTTTAACAAGCATAATGGAAGCATCTATATTCAGAATTAATATGAATTGCCCTTTAAGACCAACCGTCTTAATTTATTACATATCCACATCGAAAATAACTTTTTTTTTATATATAACAAAGTTCAAAATATATCTGTTATGTAGGTGAAATCTTTATTCTAAACCTAAAAGAAACTGAAAATGCGAAATCCACCTTTGGACAAAATTCTGTTCTCAAGTTTAATTTTTATTCTAAACAACAGTTTAAAATCCCATTTCTTGATGCATTGCTTGAATATAATTACATTACATTTACCAATTATAGAAAATCCATGAGTAAAAATTCCTCCGATCTCAGTTATAATTGGGAATGTCCGCAGAGATATAAAATAGCTATAATAAAAAAACGCTCTTTATAGAAGACGCTTAAATTCTTCATTATTCTTTAAATAACTAACAAGAATCAAACAAACGCTGGTATCAACGGTTTTCATAATCATATTATCGACAGACAGATTAAATAGTTTCTAATGAAAATAAACAACAATAATAAAGATCGCAGAGATAATAACAATATAAACCTAATTTCTTGTAACCAGATGCATAGGAATTACAAACAGGATGAATGCGCCATAAGAAAAATTATTAAGCACTGCATTTTCTAGTTGAATCAACAAATAATACAAAAGTGAAAATGTACTATAAAAAATTAAAGCTGACAATCTTATCATCAATCATAATACCACCTGCAAAAAAAAGTTAACAAGACTAAAATTGTTTATTAATTTACTTGCCCAGTGGCAATTGGCATCAAAACTCATTCCTCACACAGCAACAAGCTATAATTTGATATGATTTAATTTCTTACTACACTTCTCTAAACTAGCGAATAGATTAGCCAAAAGCGCTTGAAATTAGCAATCTTCAGAACAATTACCACATACATTTAGTCCAAAAAAATTTTCTCGTGTATGTACATGAGGAATGAAAGTCTTTACCAGGTATTCTTTTTAATCATCTTTGACTATATATATATATACGACGATCATTAAATGAGTTTCCAGACTTTTTCGTGTGGGCAATTTTATTGATAGTACACACATGAAACTCTAGTCCTCTTCGAAGTAATCTCCTCCGGCTGCAATGCACTTGTACTGTTCCAACAACTTCTTCAAGGCACCATGGAAGTCCTCTTGTGTGAGCATGTCAATGACCTTCGTCACAGCCTCTTTCATCTCCTCAATTGTCTCATAACGCAGCCTCTGAGCTTACGGAATAAGCAAAAGTCAAAGGCAGCAAGGTCTGGAATATAGGGAGGGTGATGAACTGTCTTGATGCCCATCTTGGTCAAATAGTCTGTGACAAGGATGGAGTTGTTGACTGGTGCATTGTCCTGGTGGAAATGCCACTGACCCGATTTGAAGAGTGCTGGCCTCTTCCAACGGAATCTCTTCCTGAACTCACTTAAAACCTCAAATTAGTATTCCTTGTTGACTGTCTGTCTAGTGGGAACCCAGTGCATGTAGATCATACCAGTGCTGTAAAAAAAAGGGATCATAAAAAGTTTGTAAGTGGATTTGCTCTGTCTGGCCTTCTTGGGTCTGGAAGAGCCAGCATGCTTCCAATGGGAACTCTGTCTCTTGGTCTCTGGGTCATAGCAGTAGATCCAGCTTTCATCGGATGACATTTTTTCCTGAAACAGAAATCTTATTGCATATCCTTCTTCTAAAGTCCAGATTACATTAATAAAATTCATCAGCTGTGACAATCAGGCTTTAGTAGGGTGTATTCCAATTCCTGCTGAATCTATTCATTTGAACCTGAAATCATAAGAATTGGTCAGTCATCTCATAAGATGTATTACACTAACATACTGAATTTTTAAGAGTCTACGACAATTTTAAATTCCTGTACAAAAAAGTCTGGAAACCTATTGAATGCACCACACACACACACACATATATATATATATACTTCCCAATCATGCGACTTTCTGATATCCAAATTTTAGCCTAATATTAAGAGGCCCCACCAAATGCAAGATACAAACTTTTTGCGACTAGATATTTAGGGAAAACTTGGCCTACTCAAACTGTTAGGCTTCCAATTTCCAGTTGCAAGAGTCTTGTTTCATAACAGATGATACTCGAGTATATATATATATATATATATATATATATATATATATATATATATATTTATGTGTGTGTGTGTGTGTGTGTGTGTGTGTGTGTGTGTGTGTGTGTGTGTGTGAAACTTTTACAAATCTGACGATCGTAGTTTTAGTTATAAAACTTTCTGTGAAGGTGAAATAACAACTTGTTTTAGGTTTTATTTTGCTTGACTGGGTACTTTGTTGATTTAAGGAAAATGTTTTACGAACGATTTTTCAATCATACACACACTCACACACACACGCACACACACACATACACGTATATATATATATATATATATATACGTAGAAAAGGTAAAATGGGAAAAATATGTTTCCTGGCTTGTTTATTTGCCAACGCGTTTCGACTTCAATCTTTTTTTGAATGCAAAAGTGTTTTACCAAAATTATTTTACTAAGAGAAATAATTGTGATAGATGAATTTTAATTGAATAAGAAGTCTTTATCGGGCTCGTTGGTCTTGCTATGTAAAAAATGGATTAATACTTTTTGATATGGTCAAATTGTGTCATGTCATATGATGGATTTTTTTTTAAGTAAAAGGCGTTTTGTGGTTTGAGAAACGGATTTGTGAATGTTTAGAGAAAGGGGAGCTAATCATTAGTGGAATTATGGATTTTTTAAATATTATTTTCCCTATAGATGGTTACATTTTGAAAAAACCTTGTCGTTGTGGTATTAAGTTGTTTTGTGCTATTCAACTCATTTCTTGCAACATATATGTATATGTATATAGACTCCTGGGAAATGTTAAATGAATAAAAAAAATATTAATAACAAATTAAGTCTGATAGCTGAAATCAAGAACAAGAATATTAAAGAAATTTACTGTATGGAGTCTTCAGTGCCACATGTTAATGAAAAATATTATACAGCAGGAGAGTTTAGGAAGATTTTCATAAAGATAACTGTAGCTATTCTGAAACTCAAAATATCCAAAATCCAGGGAAAACGTCATTTTCTCTATTTGCGGTTAAAAAAGAGATTAGCCGTTTCAAACAAGAGGTAACGTTGCTAGGAGAAAAGATCAGGAAATTCCATAAGTTTATTACGGACCTACAGAAATTAACAGTTCTCTAAGTCAGAAAAAATCTCCGACAATGTATGTAATAATTAATTCAATTAACAGGTGGATTTGCACTAACATTTCCAGATATTCAGAATACGGTAAACTTTTAACATTTAATCCATTGGATTTTTTAAAACTAAAAATCGGATTCAACTTTTTTGGAGCGAATACAAGCAATATTTTTTAATTTAGGCAGGGGGGGGCATCATTTTTTAATGTAAATTTAACATAACAGCTCAAGCATTACTGGCGACCAGAGATAGCAGAAAAAGGGACGTGTAACCTTTTTTTTTTTTTGTCGAGAAATCAGATGTAGAGGATGGAGGTGTTAACTAATTTTTTTTTTAAAGTGATGAAAAAGCTTATAATAAACAAGCACCCATTTTTTTCTGTAATAAAATTAAAAAAAGCAGGAAAGAAACAATATTTGGCCATTTATTTATTTATTACTATAGAAAAAAAAAATAGTGCAGTAAATAAAAACATTGTGGGCGATTTTTTAAATGATGTAAAAACATAAAATAAAAAAGCGTCCACGTTTTTCAGGCTGTTTACATGTAATTGCCAAAGAAAAGTAGAATCTGATTTTTAGTTTTCGTTAAGATACCATGGGTTAAAAGGCTAAAATTTTACCCAGAACTCTCTTAAGTATTAGTATTGAGGTCTGGATTATGTGGATTCTTGCTATAATCTCCAGTATACTCAGTCTCTTTACCAAGTTATTGAAAGCAGTTCGAATGTCTTTTACTACGATTGGTATTCATGTTCCTCAACTTTTTAACCACTCCGGCAAAGTCCAGGTATTTCTTCCTCTATTGGCCTTCTTTCAGCTTGCTGGAAGGTTCTTTTAATTGAATCAAAATATGTCTGGGACTTGCCGTGCCGTTTTTATCTCAAAGTTAGTAGAATTTTTTTTTGTGTGTTTATTTTCTTGTGCTTATATCATTTGTTAGTATGGCCAATTGTTATCACTCCTCATGAATATTTTACATCAGATTTAACTTGTGGTATTTCACAGGAGTCTGAGTGACAGGAAGCCACCTCAGGTCTCTAAGACTCATCTGAGTATTTTTGCCGCTCTTAACAATATCGTAGCCTGTATGGCCTCGACTCGTACTCTCCTTCCTAATTCCTCGTCTTTTCCCAAGCTTTTTAGAACCGTTCCAAGCGCGCCAAGTATTTGTCGCTGCATCCCACCAGACACGACTTGACACAAGGTCAAAAGCCCGAAGGCCAATTAAAGTGGGGATAAAGGGGAGGGAAAGGTCGAGAAGGAGCCGAGACTCGAACCCTGCTTGTCTGTGCTGCTCATCGGCTCACTTAGTGCAATGTGAGCCTGATGAGGCAAGCAGTTTCACGAACCGAAATGTGGGTCCGGGCACGTATGCCAGTTTGCGGCTTAAACTAGACGCATGGTCTAGTGCCGTACAAGGGGGACAAAGGAGACAAAAATGCAGCTCGCCCACCCGAAGGTAGCCTAGTCGAAACTAGGTGCCTAATTAAAGGCCCCAAGTCTGCCATTGTTCCTTTTCCAGGGCCACGCTCCGGACCGAAGTCCAGAGCAGGCCCCGGGGCTCCGCAAAAAGCTAAAAGCCGGGTGCGCGCCAGTTACAATTGATATCACCATCACTTCAATATTACACAGCCTTTTCATCTCACTGGCAAAATTCAAGTATTTGTTTATCGTTTTCCTTTTTTCCATTTTCACTTTGTGGTCCACAGGAACAGCAAAATCAACTAGATTGGATCTTTTTCCCACTTAGACGTGCCTAGTCTTGAACTCCATTAGCTGCATTTGCGGACTATGTGATTTATCAGATCATCTTTTGCAATTCTGTTGCGCATTATTGATTTTTGCTTTGATATCATTGCTCTTTATAACGTTGTTTTTCGCAACTTTCAAAAGAGATTCAGTTTCTCACAAACGATATCCATGTCTTAGTAATGCCTCTGTCATGTAGTGAGCAGTCTTGTCAGTTTGCCGTTTGAAAAGTTCGTTGACTTGATTTTCTTCCCATTTCTGTTTCCTTGTTTTAGCTGTTTTTCTATCTGCACTTATGTTACCAAAGTTGTCATTAGTGCCTTATATATTCTTTCTT
This sequence comes from Sepioteuthis lessoniana, assembly GCA_963585895.1. Classification (NCBI taxonomy): domain Eukaryota; kingdom Metazoa; phylum Mollusca; class Cephalopoda; order Myopsida; family Loliginidae; genus Sepioteuthis; species Sepioteuthis lessoniana. The sequence continues at coordinate 8,250 of CAUZXS010002190.1, forward strand.
TATTTTTTAATGTACTGTCGAATACTTGTACTGATGCATCCACCCAATCCTTAATGCTTCCGAATCCTCATCAATCGTCCTTTCCTTGATACATGCAGTCTGTCTATGCCATCTCTTGGATCTAAAACTTCATCTATATTTATCAACTTCCTTGTCCTTTGGTCCATTTGTTTGAATTTCTCCCTCGTCAATTTTAACAAGGGTCTTAAGTACCTTACTAGGAAGATTGTCTAGTATTTATATCTTTGTGTAGATTTCTGTTACAGAGTTTAGTTTCAAGCAGCTTTCTCCTTCTGTTGAGATACACTTTTGTATTCTTTTCCTTCATTTCCACTTTTTAAATAGTGGTTACAATATTCCCAAGTACTTATAAATTTCTGTCTTCAAAGAGTTCAGATTCTTTTCTGATTTGGTTCTTCTATCCCTATCACATTTTTGTTTTTCTCACTTTTAATCATCAGGATTGCACATTTTTCAATGCAAAACTCATCTGGTTGCATATTCGTAGAGTTTGTATCAGGGTTTCCAGTTTTTTTTATCATTTTTTAAAGACTTTTTTTTGCCATCCATGAACTTAAGGTGATTAATCTTTTATGATTTCGTAAATTTTGGATTTTTATCTCTGCAAAAGTTTCTTCTTCTTCTTCTTCTTCTTCTTCTTCTTATTATTATTATTATTATTATTATTATTATTATTATTATTATAATTATTATTATTATTATTATTATTTACTCCTTTAGAGTTTTTCACTGGAGTTTGAGTGACAGCAAGTCTCCTCAAGTCTCCGGGACTCGTCTCAGTATTCTGGCTGTTTACTCATTAGAGTTTTTCATATCAGCGTTAGCTGATGGTCTTACACTCGATATTGAGTGACAGCAAGTCTCCTCAAGTCTCCAGGACTCTTCTTAGTATTATGGCCGTATTCAATAGTGCTGTTGTTTGGATGGTCTCCACTCGGCCGCCAACTTCCAAATCCTCCAAGCCCTTTAATAATCCTTTAGTTACCGTGTCAGAAGTACCAATCACAATTGGCATAATTGTTACCTTCATGTTCCATAGTTTTTTCAATTCTCTAGCAAGGTCCAGGTACTTATCGCTCTTTTAACATTCTTTCAGTTTTATTCTGTGGTCACCCAGGACAGCAAAGTCGACATTTTTTGAGATTCTCTTTTCTTTTTTTTTGTTGCTTATTATAAGGTCTGGTCTTTGGCCGAGATTAGGTGATCCGTTTGTATGGTAAAGTCCCATAGGAGTTTGTGTGTGTCATTTTCTAGGACAGGTACTGGGTTTTGTATATTCCATTTGTTTGGCATGGTCAAATTTAAATTTCTTACACATTTCCCAGTGGATCACCTTGCCCACCCTGTTGTGTCTAGCCCTGTACTCCTTCTGTGATAATTTGCTGCATTCACTTATCATATAATTGGTGGTTTTATCTCTGTCACCGCATAGCCTACATTTGCTATTTTGTTGCGTATTATTATTATTATTATTATTATTAATATTATTATTATTATATATAATTCTCCTGAAGTCCCCAGGATTCTTCTCCGTATTCTGGCCGTTTTTAATAATGTAGTAGTTTAGATGGTTTTCACTTATCCTCTTATTTCCAAATTCCTCAGTCCCTTTAATAATCTTTTGGTGACTGTACCAAGAGCACCAATTACAATTGGTATGAACTTCACTTTCATGTTCCACAATTTTTCCATTCTCAAGCAAAGTCAAGGTAGTTGTCCTTCTTTTCATTTTCTTTCAATTTTACTCAATGGTCAGTCGGGGAAATAAAATCCCCAATTTTGGATGTTCTTTTTTATTATAAAACCTGGTCATCTGGTCAAGATTAGAGGATACATTTTTATGTCACAATCCCTGAGTAGTTTGTGTGTCTTATTTTCTGCTGAGTTAGTATATACCATTTGTTCTTTTGGTCTAATTTAATTTCTTGCACAATTCCAATTGGTTCACCTTGCCCACCCACGTGTGTAGTCATATACCCTTGCTGTGCTAATTTGCTCCATTCGCTTATTATGTGAATAATTGCTTCGTCTCTATCACCACATAATCTACATTTGCTGTTTCGCTGCGTCTTATCTATTGATATTATTGGTTCTTATGGCGTCCGTCGCTTTGTGCTGCTATTAGGAGAGAGTCAGTTTCTCTATTAAGGTTTCCCTCGCTTAGCCACATCAATGTTTTCTCGTGTGATATGTTGCTTATCAATGTTTTAAAAAGTCCACTGTGTAGTTCTTCTTCCCATTTTTGTTTTCTGGTTATGGTTATTCCATTTTACCTGCACCCTTGTGTTGAAATCTTTTGGTTGTGTTCTTTCCTCTGTCGATTTTACTTCTTTTGCATGCATCTTGTCTCAGCCTCGTAACGCTTTTATTAATTCTCGCTAAACGTCTTATTGCCTCCTTAAACTTTACAAAAGGATTTGGAAATCTGTCTACAGTTAATATCATCTAACCTAGAAGTTCGTTCTTCCGTGATCTGAGTGGGTATGAAGACAAAGGACTTGGTGGTGTGTGTGAAAGTGAATTGGCACCCCCCTACCAACGTCTAAGGCCAGTCTAACCCAGAATTAGCCTCCACATTATTTATTTGTTTATCATACGCCCAAAATAGGAGTCTTAACCGGGATTAATTTTGTGGAGTGTCAAGTACCAGACTACCCTCGGCGAAATGCATTCTACGTAACAGCCTTCTACAGAGGACAATGACCAAGATATCGGTCTCTTATTTTGTCTTGATTTGGTTGTTCCATTCCATTCCATTCGTAAGGTGTCATTTGCCGCTTTTCATTACTAGCATGGCTCATTTTTCTATGCCAAATTCCATCTCTATGTTCTGACTGTATATTCTCACTTCGTGTATTAGAGTTTCCAATGCTTTTTCATTTTTGGAAAAAAGGTTTATATTGTCATCCAGGTACATTAGGTGATTGATCTTTTCCCACGATTTACTTTGTTTTTATCCGGTTGTGCATCATCACAATTAGAAAATAGTAATTGGTGATTGTGCATCTTCTTGAAAGAAACCTCATTGGATCATCGCTTCAGCTAAGCTTCTTCCTCCTATTTTCAATTCCACTTACCAGGTTTTCGTGGTTTTCTCGAGAATCATTATCATTATTCATTGCGAGTTTATTTGACCATTATTTACTCCTTTAGAGTTTTTCACATCAGTGTTAGCTGATGGTTTTTCACTGGAGTTTGAGTGACAGTAAGTTTTCTCAAGTCTCCAGGACTCGTCTCAGGATTCTGGCCGTTCTCAGCAATGCTGTCGTTTGGATAGTCTCACCCGTCTACCAACTTCCAAGTCCTCCAGGCCTTTTAATAATCCTTTAATTACCGTGCCAAAAGCACCAATCACAATTGGCACAATCGTTACTTTCATGTTCCACAGCTTTTTCAATTCTCTAGCAAGGTCGAGGTACTTATCCTTCTTTTCCTATTTCTTCACATATATTGTGTGGTCCACCGGGACAGCAAAGTCGACAATTTTGCAAATTATCTTTTTTTGTTGATAATTATAAGGTCTGGTTTTCTGGCCGGGATTCGGTGGTCGGTTTGTATGTTAAAGTCCTATAGGAGTTTATGCGTGTCATTTTCTTGGGCCAGTGCTGAGTTGAGCATATAGCATTTGTTAGTATGGTCAAATTTAAATTTCTTACACATTTCCCAGTAGATCACCTTGCTGACACAGTCCTGTCTCGCCTTAATCTCCTGCTGTGCTAATTTGCTGCATTCGCTTATTATGTGATTGATCGTTTCGTCTGTCACCGCATAGCCTCCATTTACTGTTTTGTTGCGTCTTATCTATTCTCGCTTTGATATGATTGGTCCTTATGGCGTTGTCCTGTGCTGCTATTAGGAGGGATTCCGTTTCTCTCTAAACGTTTCTTTTTCTTAGCCAGGTCCAGATTTTCTGGTGTGAGATGTTGTTTAATAGTCGTTTAAAGCGGCTATAGAGTTGTTTTTTCTCCCATTTTTGTTACCTAGTTGTTGTCATTCTATCGTCTATCGTGTTGTCCGTATCGTTTCTGATGGTTGTAATTAGTCCTCATTCGTGTTTTTCTATGTAGTCTTCGAGCCGTTGTATCGATGCGTCAACGCCTTCTACGATGCTCTTTTCTTGGTACATATAGTGTCAATGTCGTCTCTGTGATATAATGCCTTATTATTATTATTATTATTATTATTATTATTATTATTCCTTTCGAGTTTCTTGGACCAGTGTAAGCTGATGATCTTCCGCTGGAGTCTGAGTGACAACAGTGCTCCTCCAGTATCCATGAATCTTATTAGGACTAGAGACAGATTTCAGTAATGCTGTAATCTGGATAATCTCGGCTCGTCCTCTTATTTCCTACTCTTCCAGCCTTATCATCAATCCTTGGTGAAATATTCAGAGCGCATTAATCAAAATTAGTATCACCTTTATATTCCATAGCTTTTTAATTTTATGGTAAGGTCTAAGTATTTCTTCCTCCTTTTGTTTTTGTTATATACCCTACTTCTGAACATTAATGACTCTGTCTCATTCCTCATAAATACGTTAGACACTATTGATAGTGCGGGTAAAATATGCTGACTAACGGCTTTGTGCCACATCTGAGCGAAACTCTCAGTAAATTACTAAAATACGTTGACCAAGTTGTCACCAATAGCAGAGTGTACATTCATCACACAGCTGGCGAGTATTGTATTTTGTTAATATTATAAAGATTTCCATTTCATTTCTAACCTCCCTTTTGGTTATTTCTCGTTTGTAACCTTTTTATTAGGTTACAACATTGGCGATGAAGGATTTGGCCTAACTCAAACGTTCACTAGTACAACTTTTTGGCAAAGAAAGAGTTTGTCCTTAAGAAACTTCATAGATTTATCCACTGAAATTTTACGAAGTGGGTCAAAAGGTGTTTTACCGAATATATCAGACGGGAAAAAGATATTGTGAAATTGGAACTATCGTCAAAAAATCGGTAGGATGATATATTTAGTCAAATTAACCGAAAATGGTGCACAAAAGGCACTTGAATCAAACAAAAAGTAAGCATATAAGATGAAGAGAAAGATACTCATGGAATGTTTAGCCTATGGAAGTTCTTTTTGACACATGTAGTGTTCCCATTCCTCGGAAAGATCCTGAGACAAAAAAACAAAAAAGACAAAGAGGAAAAGAAGTGTTGCATACATATATATACTGGATACATACCGACGCAATGATAACAGACGCATGACAAACGACAGACGTACGAAGAAAGGACGCAAGAAGACTTCTTTAGAAAATATATACCTCTCACTTTATTGCAAGGGTTTGAAAGGGTTGTTTAAGGGTTTGCATGTGAGAGGATGCTAGAGACCGAACGTAAACTTCATATTTTGACCACACTGTTATGACCGTCACGTTGTGTCTTTATTGTTCTCATGATGTTGGGGTCTACTCCATCGGGGCTTTTCCGATGGCCCCCTCGGTCTGGTGTGGCCTTCCCTACCACATCTCGTCTCTAACCCTCTGGGAGTCTGCTGGCAACTGCATCGGGGGTTTCCGAGGTCCCCCTCGGTCGGGTGTGGCCTTCCCTACCACATCTCGTCTCTAACTCTCTGGGAGTCTGCTGGCAACTGCTTTGGCACCCCAAACTCAACTGAGTTAAATAATAACTCAACGCCCACACGATCGCCTACTGGATCTTCGAAATCGAATGTTTAATCGTCATCAAGCGGAAATAACTGTCATGCAGTTCAGAGGTTACTCTCTTCCGGTGCATGACTGTAATAGCACAATGAAACCTTCACCTTGTCCCATATCATAAGCCTTAATCCGCCCACGCGATCTCTTTCGATTACTGGCCGTTGGAATGTGTCACTTCCTTCCGGTGTATTACCTTGGAATAGTATTTTTGGGCCGGGTCGAAGGTCAAAATATAACATTCATCCGTAAGTTATTTTTCAAAATTCCACATGTTGAATTTTCTTCACGTTCGTCTCCATCAACCTCACGCATATTTTACAGAATAATTTACAAGGACAATAAATGGCTGAAAACACAAAAAGAATCACTTGAACCACAGCAAACAAAATCTTACTTAAAAAGCGACCTTCTCTCTATGTAACACTTGCCCGGCTAATTATTATCTAAATTTCTCTTACTATATTTGCGTGGTTGGCCATCTTGACATGTGTGCATCAAGGTACCATACGGATGCATTTTTTTATCTTCTCAACACAACGGGCCCTCCATAATTCCTTGAAGAAATTTCAAAACCCTAAAAAGGACCATACTCTGGTCCCATATCCTGGTCACAAACTTAGTGACCCTGGTCATTCCAGCTATACATTTCGCCTGGATTCCTCATGACCACACTCCAGTTCTTTGTTCAACAGGTTCCTACCTGGAGTAACAAGAGAATTCCATAAAGTAAAACACAATATCTTCAAGGCCCAAAGCATTCCACAAATTTCCACAAAAATCATGGCCCAAAACAAAGTATCACAATACATCCGAATGTATCACAATCTGGCACGCATGCTGTAAACGACCTAAAATAGTCCACGCAAAATACTAATTAGCAATGTGTTGCCCATTTTTTTTTTCTTTTGTTAGGTTTCTGTTTCCATGCAATTGGTTTGCAAGCCCTTGAAGAATATGCCTTACCTGATCAAACCCGCGCCGGGTTTCTTTTCAATTTAATCAGGAACCCTCTTGGCTACCAATATATAGGCACCTCGTCTTTCCCAGATCCGTTTTACTTTACCAAATCACACACGAATCCAAACACCATGGTGACTGAAAGACTCAGACATTATCCACAAAATTTTGGAGTAGGCCACGCCTTTTTTCTTTTATTCCATTCTCGGAACTCCAAACTAAAAAATAAAACAGCTTCATGGGCAGGCGAATTCTTCGATAGAATTGCTTTCTTTGCCGTCTACCCATCAACAATCTGAAACCAATTGGATGAATGCCTGTCCTACTCTCACGTCAGCCCACGATTTACTCAAAAACAGAAACCCCCCAAAAAATATTTCCTATTCCACGAAAACCCCAAATTCTAAAAAAACTTTAGAATCAATATAATTGCAAATATTATTAAACCTAGAATAAAATCTTCTGTTAATGGTTTTCGTCAAATTTCATAATATGAACAAGAAAAAAAAATTTTCTAATGTCGCCTTCAAACTCAAACAAACTCAAAACGTTTCACTTTACAACAAGTCAAAACAATGTTACAATCACAGTTCAAAAATGTTCAGTTTTCTTTTCTTCTTTTTTCAATCTATGTACTGATGTACTGTCTATTTTACTAAAAATGTCTGTTCTTTCTTTCTTTTTTTTTCATATGCTGTGTTCAACAATGTTCAAGTTTCTCTTTCATTTTTTTTTCTTTTTGTTTTTTGTTTTTTTCATTTTCTCCATTTTCATTGTCCTGTAGCTTTATGTTTTTGTTTTGGTTTTCATTTCTTTTTTCTTTTTTTTTATAATAAATTACTCATTCAATGTCCCTTTTTTTTTCAACCTCATATCTACCTCTCAGTCTTTACCTTAACACGATAACTATAGGCTTGCTTCCCAGTTTATTCAATTTCATTCTATAGTACCATAAATTAAGCCTGATTTATAATAAAACTTTTTCAATAGCTTACGAGCATTCTTCTTTTTTTTTTCTTTTCACAAAATATCCCGGGTTTTTTTTCTAAACAACCCAAACTTTTATAAATTCTGCCAACATTTCCTAATTCAAAATATTTCCGAATCTGCGAATCTTCGCCACACTTGGTTCTGTCAAAATTCTGCGCATCTCTTTATTACATCCAAAACCCTGTTTCAAAATATCTTCCCCAATAACAATTTCAAAGTTTCACTCCAGGGGGAACTCACAAAATACCTGTCTGCCTCGTCAGACACAAAAAACATCTGTCTCTTAGTTACTCTGCCTCCACGGCAAGACCGTTTTCAAGACAATACCTATGTCTTCAATAATTGATATCCATTATTTCCACTGCTTAACAACCGGCCTGATTCTACCAGCGCCGAAAATATCGATTCTCCCAACTTCATATATATCGAAAAATTATATGCGCATTATTCCGACAAACACCAATGTGTGAAATTCATGGACAATACCATTAAGGCTCCCAAGATTCCATCTCTCGGATTAAAATTCTCATTTTCAATCACCACTTGTCTAGACCAATGAAAAGTTACAACGATTTTTTTCTCACAAAGACCTATTTACGATAAAAAAAATCCCATTGATAAAATTTATCATAAAATTTATTGTTTACGATAAGCTGTCTATCAAAAAACGGACAATAACTGTCCCATAGCCATCTTTGATCCCTTCTTTTTTCCTCCCACACTACGATACAATATTACACATAGCAGTAATTTCAATTTTTATCTCGGGACCACACATTTTTTTTTTTAATTATTTCCAATTTTATGCTTCTAGAAAAGCCCTTGTTATTACAACTAATCTTTCACAATTATAATCAATTTAAATCCTTTTTTTAACGACCCAAAATTAAATGACAGAGAGAGAGAGATAGAAGTTATATGAATGAGCGCTCTACTTACAATTTTTTTTCTTTCTTTTCTTTTTTCTGTTGCTGGTTTTTCTTGTTTGTTTTTTTTTTTTTGTTTTACTTCTTTCAATTCCAGCATCCTTCTTTGTCCTCTTCGTTACTGTCGTGTTGTAATGCCTAAAACTGCAGTTTACGGTAACTATGTTCATTCTGAGTCCTTGACGAACTCGCCTGGCACAAGCACCAAATTAATATATGTTGCATACATATATATACTGGATACATACGACGCAATGATAACAGACGCATGACAAACGACAGACGCACGAAGAAAGGACGCAAGAAGACTTCTTTAGAAAATATATACCTCTCACTTTATTGCGAGGGTTTGCATGTGAGAGGATGCTAGAGACCGAACGTAAACTTCATATTTTGACCACACTGTTATGACCGTCACGTTGTGTCTTTATTGTTCTCATGATGTTGGGGTCTACTCCATCGGGGCTTTTCCGATGGCCCCCTCGGTCTGGTGTGGCCTTCCCTACCACATCTCGTCTCTAACCCTCTGGGAGTCTGCTGGCAACTGCATCGGGGGTTTCCGAGGTCCCCCTCGGTCGGGTGTGGCCTTCCCTACCACATCTCGTCTCTAACTCTCTGGGGGTCTGCTGGCAACCGCTTTGGCACCCCAAACTCAACTGAGTTAAATAATAACTCAACGCCCACACGATCGCCTACTGGATCTTTGAAATCGAATGTTTAATCGTCATCAAGCGGAAATAACTGTCATGCAGTTCAGAGGTTACTCTCTTCCGGTGCATGACTGTAATGGCACAATGAAACCTTCACCTTGTCCCATATCATCAGCCTTAATCCGCCCACGCGATCTCTTTCGATTACTGGCCGTCGGAATGTGTCACTTCCTTCCGGTGTATTACCTTGGAATAGTATTTTGGGCCGGGTCGAAGGTCAAAATATAACAGAAGGGATACAGAGAGAATCGACATTTACCCTGTGCAGAGAAAATCTAAAAGAGGGAGTGTTATATACCCTCCCAACAAACATTAATGGGTATGTCTCATTTCTCATGAATACGTTGGACACTATTGAGAGGGGGAAGTAAAATATGCTAAGTAGTCACTACGAGCAATGGGTATCTTCTTCGCACCACAAGCGAGTATTGTAATTTTGTTAATATTATAAAGATTTCCATCCCATTTCCAACCTCCGTTTTGGTTATTACCCAGTCAGTAATTTTTTGTTTGGTTACAACAGGTTTCTTAGGTTTTAACTCTAAACGATAGCAAGTTTCCAGTACTCTTGTAAATATCCTAACCGATTTTTGCAGTACTGTGATCTGGATGTGTATTTCATTGATTTTTTTTGTTATTTTATTTATTAGAATTCAGGTGAAAAAAGAAAAGGTAGACTGTACTTTCAAGAATATATTAATCATTATGGTGACTATGGTGCTTCCTATTATTATTATTTTATTATCATTGTCTAGTAGTAGAAGTCAACTGAATAAAGGAAAGGGTAGAGACTGAAATCTCCAAGTAATGGTAGTGGTAGAAGTGAGCGGGTAGTAATAGTGGTGATGCCTTACCTGCTTACAACTATAATTATTATTATTAGTAGTAGTAGTAGTAGTAGTAAGAGTTGGTAATACTAGTTTGGTAGTATGCATTCACTACAATCTGAAGCAAATTAGGAAATAATCGAAGTGAAAGCGTTTAATTTTTCAAAATTGTTTTGCTTTTTTAACTGATTAAATTAATTCTTAAGAGAAATGGCGGGAAAATATTGAACCGACAGGAAAAGAAAGAAATGCAAGATTAAGGACAGGAGTAGAAGAAAATATTTGTTGAGGTTTTCTGTTTTTGCCACTATAACAAATGAAGCGGCTGTGAAGGCTTTTGTGTTGCTTTTGAGCGAAGCAAAGTGCATGAAGGGAGGGTTTGTACCGCGTGAATTATTAATACACATATTTCCGTTACATGGTTGAATTGGGTTCAAATCGAAATTCTTTGGATGGCTTTGTCGTAAACATGTACGCGGAAGTCTTCAGACACGCTCAGGCATTCACAAATGCACACGCATACGTGTACTCACTCACACGCGTACACATACACATACACTGACAATCCTATAGAACCTACATTCTTGGGAAAACACGCACGTAAAGATTTTAATATGCCTACCTTGAGGCCGCTAACATAAAGAAATGATTCACAAAAGAGATCTCCAAGTGTAGTGAGATCGAACCTCATTGCTTGCCCAATTCATATCTTTATTTTTTAGTAAAAATGAACTATGCACACTCTACATGCACACACATATATAAACATATATACCAACTCATTGGTATTGTGGTTAGAGTGTTTGCCAATGGTCCCGGAGACCGGGGTTCAATCCCAGGTCAAGCTATACTAAAAAAATGGTACTTGATGCCTCCTTACTTAACACGAAGCTTTATAAGCTATGGATCAAGGGTGAGTAGAGCAATCCAAGGAAAGGAGTCACACACCTCCCTACACATTGGTGTTGTAGCTATTGAAAAGTGAGTCTGAGTCTCTTTCGACAACGGCCGTCCAACTTGCTTACTTTTATATATATATATATATATATTACTGTATATATATATATATAAACACATTTGGTTTTATACACATGAGTAAATTTAGTTAATCTTTTAGGCAAGCTTAAAACACTACTTTCTAATAGCAGATTTCAAGTGAGCAGGTTTAAGCATAATGAATTAATTGTTTACGAGTTATTTTACTGAATAAGAAACAATTAAAGTAATCATAAAAATCGCTGTTTTTCATGTAATCCTCGAGAAGTCGTATCGGTGTATCAATGCTATTTCCAATGCTGGCAAGTCTTCTTCTTCCTTCTTTTTTTTCTTTTTTGACTCATATAGTCTGTGCGTGTGTCATCCCTAGGATTTAAGACCTTATGCAAGGTCATTAGGTTTCTCGTTCTCTGCTGCATTTACTGACGTTCTTTTCTCGTTTACTTCAAGAATGATCCCGATTATCTTACCAGGGGGACACCCCATGAGTTTATCTCCTTGATGAGATTCCTTGGTTTCCAGAAGTTGTTTTCGTTCATCTGAGTTACTTTTTAATTTTTCCTTTCATTTCCGCTTGTTTGATGGTGTCCGCTTCCAATATTTCTAAGTACTTGAAAGTTTCCTTTTCCCCAAGCGTTCTGATTTTTCTTGATTTGGTTATTCTATTCCTTCCATAATTCATTGTTTTCCGCCTTTCATTATTTCCATGGCTCATTTTTCTATGCCAAATTCCATCTCCACATCCCGACAGTGTATTTTCACTGCCTGTGCTGGGTTTCGTAGTTTTTTTCAGTTTTGGCAAACAGTTTAATGCTGTCCATGTATATTAAAATATTGATCTGTTCTTGTTATTCAACAAGTTTGTATCTGCCTATGCATTTTTTCGTCTCGTTTTGCTCTCTTTATGGATGGTTCGATCAGTTTATAGTTGATATGTTCCTCTTGTTCCCTTGTGGCATCTTTCGTGTTCCTTATGGAACAGTTCACAGCTTATTAGTGAGTACATAATCTCCTTCAAAATTTGTGAAGTTAGGATTTTCCACATCATAAGTAAGCAACTTACGGGTCTATAGTTGTTGAAGGCGCTTACTTTTTGGGCGTCTTCTAGGATCAAGGTAGACTTTTTTTAGTCATCCATTCAGGTATATGCTTCTTCTGAGCGTCTATTCATTTCAATAGCCAGTCTGTCATTGATGGAAGTGAGTTGTTAAACCAGAATCCATGTATGCAATCATGGCCTTACGTTTTCCTATTTGGTGTTTTTTTTAGTGTTGCTCTGAGTAAATCGACGTATATTTTCGCCATTGGGTTTACTTCGAGTAATTGTGTTTCTTTTTCATGTTTTTATCCATTTGGTTTTTCTAATGTTCTCTCCGTTCCCATATTTTGCTTCAAAATTGTTTGCTTCCTTTGCATCCGGTTGTTTGTATGTCTTTGCACATTCTCTCTCAACTTGCAGGTTGGATTTTCTTTCGTTGTTTCGAAATATACTGCATCGTCAGTATTTTTTATCCTATCTTGGTATCTTTTCTTCTTCCGTCTTTCGCCATTACCATTTGATTTTCCCCCCCAAGTTGTATTGATTGTTCTGTTCTTTTTCTATTTTCCTCCCTATATATTCTCACGTTTTTCCTCTGTCTTAGAAATTTTGTTTGTTGTCATAGATTTCTTGTCAGCGTTTCCAGTAATTTTCCATCCAGGTTTTGAATTTCTGTTATTCTCTAGAGGTTCACCGATTTTATCACAGAATAATTTTCCTCCACCATAGATGAGTTCGTTTAATTCCATGATCATCTTCGTTGAAATATGTGTTGATAATTTTTTTATTTTTTTCAGTTTCTGCCTTACACTTCCTTGTTGTTTCTTGAGAGACAGTAATTTCATCTTCTTCTGAGATATGATTATCTCCATAAACTCTAGATTTTGTTTTACTTCTTGTATTTGTAGTTTTTCTGTGTTGTTTGGGTATGTGGTCTTTTGATTACTATTACATTGCGTTTCATTTCGTTAAATGGGTTCTTGTTTTCCAGGAGTTAGCATCACAGTTTCTGTATTAGGGTCTTGTTGTCATGATTCCCTATTCATTTGTTGGTGTATATTTAATATTTCATGGTCAGAAACTCAACCATTCTTTATAAGCATCGAAACTTTGACTGGTTGCATTAAATCTAATATTTTCTTCTCCGATTTCTATCGTTCTTACCGTTACCTACTTTCGTGTATGTTTGCTCTCAAAATAACTAAAAAGAGCAAATTTGTTGTTTTCCCTTGTCCATTTTCTGCGTCGGTGACTTTTATTTGAGTGTTTGCTTTGTTCCTTGTTTGTGTACCTGGAAAAAAACAGCTAACCATCGCAGAATGTCGACTTTATCCTTTATATTGGCTTCCAAGAGAGACCAGCAGATCACGACATGTTAACCTTTTGTCCCCTGTTAAATTATGTTGTGATTATGCATTTTTTCATAGGTAGTATATTGTGGGTATTGTAGACCCAGGGGTTGTTTATTATCTGCGTACTGTCACATATGTGACCAAGTACCCATAAAAAAGATCGAGTTACGAAAGAATTTTGATTTTGATGTTAAGTTTTAACTTAGTTAAAGACCAGAGAGGACTTTATTTTTACTTTGCCTATTATATTTAGTTATAAGGGATATTTTTTACTTTATACCCAGAGCTATTTAGTGACATTCTTGTACAGTGATTTTGGCTCTGCTTTTTAAGAATATAATATCATTTGTGCCTTCCTGTTATTGAAAAGTGGTTTCGATTAAAAGTTTAGTCCTAGGATTATAAAGATTATTCTTTCTCCTGTGTTAAATATTCCATGCCGATGAATTAAGAATAGGTCAACTAGCAGAGCTAACTGCATCAGCCGTAGAACATAAGATAGATATAATTTGCATACAAGAGCACCGATACGTGCACACCGAAGATATCAAGTATCACGAAACTGGAAATGGATGGATGCTGGTGACTGTGTCGGCATGGAAAAACTCTGTCAATGCATCGGTAGGAGGGGTGGGAATACTTCTAGGACCGAGAGCGTTAAAAACACTGAACAGCATTGAGAGAATACAACCTAGGATGATGGCCGCAACGTTTAATGGCAACCCCAAAGCAACAATTATCTCCTGCTACAGCCCTACCAATGTTAGCGAAGAAAACGAAATAGCCACCTTCTACGAAGATCTATCCTCCCTAGTACGTAGCATTCCGAAACACAACCTGCTAGTCATTGGCGGAGATATGAATGCACAAATCGGGAAAAACAGACACAACAAATACAGCCTACACTACACGTCTAACAGGAATGGACAGCATTTAATAGATTTCATGATAGAAAATAGATTAACCTGCCTCAATACAAACTTTCAAAAAAGGGAGGGGAAATTATGGACCTACACATACGCAAATAAGAGTAAAGCACAGATAGACTACGTCCTTATAAACAGGAAATGGAGAAACAGTGCGATGAATTGCGAGGCATACTCCTCCTTCGAGGGTGTGTCCTCCGATCATCGAATAGTTACGGCCAAAGTACGACTAAGCCTAAGAAAAAACGCCACACGTAAAGCCACGACCAAGCACTATGACTGGGCCCTACTCAACAACAGAGATATTAGAGACAAATATGCATTAGAATTAAGAAACAGATTCGAAGCACTACAAGAGAAGGTAGAAATAGGCACCCCAAATGACGAATATGAAAATTTTGTAGAAGCGCACCTGGAGGCGGCAGAAAAGTGTATTCCAACAAAACCTAGAACTAAATATAGAGTCCCTTGGGAAACGCTAGCGGCTAGAGAAAAACGTGCACTTGTGAAGACTGCCTCCAAAAACTATCAACAGAACCCAACAAATACAAATGCACGAGAACTAGAAAAGGCGCAACATCAATTAACAGGAATATACCTAAAAGAACAGGCAGAATACGTACAAAATCAGATAGATAAGATTAGAGACTCGGTGGAAGATAGGCAATCCAGGATAGCCTGGCAAACAATAAACGAAGTAAGTGGAAGAAAGAGCACAGCCAAAGCAAAATTGAAAGCTGCAAGCCAACAAGAAAGAATAAAACTGTGGGAACAGCATTTCAAAAATCTACTAGGAAACCCACCGGAAATAACGGATGAACCGATCACCAGAATTATTAGTAAGCAATTAGACGTAAAACTAGGTCCTTTCACCAAAGAAGAACTCGACATGGTTCTCAGAAGAATTAAAAATAGGAAAGCGGCGGGGCTAGACGAGATCCCCCCAGAAGTGTGGAAGACGAGACAATTCGACGATATACTGCTCCGGCAATGCAACGCAGTCTATAGTCAAAATAGGATAGAACGATGGACGAAGGGATGCATCCTTCCATTCCCTAAAAAAGGCGACCTCGGACTAGCCAAGAACTACCGAGGGATAACACTTACATCCATAGCAGCCAAAATCTACAATGCCCTACTACGAAACCGCATAGAACCCAAAATGGAAAACATCCTTAGGAAAAACCAAAATGGCTTCCGGAGAAATAGATCCACAACCTCACAAATACTGACCATCCGTAGAATCCTGGAAGGCGTTCGGGCAAAAAACTTACAGGCGACATTACTATTTGTCGACTTTACCAAGGCCTTCGATTCCATACACAGAGGGAAGATGGAGCAAATCCTACTAGCTTACGGCCTACCAAAAGAAACCGTAGCAGCGATAATGATTCTCTACAGAAACACCAAAGTAAAAGTACGTTCACCAGATGGAGACACGGAATACTTCGACATTGTTGCAGGAGTACTACAAGGAGACACACTAGCCCCGTACCTCTTTATCATCTGTCTAGACTATGTGCTTAGGACTTCGATCGACAAAATCAGAGAAAATGGCTTTGAGCTGACTAAGAGAAGAAGCAAAAGGTACCCCGCAAAAACAATCACGGACGCCGACTACGCTGATGACTTGGCGTTACTAGCGAATACGCCTAATCAAGCAGAGACACTACTACATAGTCTGGAACGAGCTGCAGCTGGCATTGGCCTACATGTCAATGCAAACAAAACCGAATATATGTGTTACAACCAAACAGGCAACATTGCCACACTAGACGGAGCCTCTCTGAAACTAGTCGACAAATTCACCTACCTAGGAAGCAGCGTCTCATCAACCGAGAAGGACATCGACACACGACTGACGAAGGCATGGACAGCTATCGATAGGCTCTCGATCATATGGAAGTCGGACCTAACAGATAAAATGAAACGCAGTTTCTTCCAGGCAGCGGTTGTGTCGATACTGCTATATGGATGCACCACATGGACGCTTACGAAGCGGCTGGAGAGGAGGCTGGACGGAAATTACACAAGAATGTTGAGAGCAGTATTAAACAAGTCCTGGCGACAACACCCCACGAGACTCCAACTATACGGACACTTGCCCCCCATCACAAAAACTATACAAGTTCGACGAACCAGACACGCGGGACACTGCTGGAGAAGCAAGGACGAGCTCATAAGCGATGTACTCCTGTGGACCCCCACTCATGGATGTGCAAGTGTGGGACGACCAGCACGAACTTACATACAGCAGCTATGTGAGGACACGGGTTGTAATCCTGAAGACCTGCCGGAGGCGATGAGTGATAGGGAGAAATGGCGAGAGACGGTCAGGGATATCCGCGCAGACGGCGCGACATGATGATGATGATGATGATGATGACATTCAGAGACAAACAAAGTAAAAAAGATCCAAAGACAAGTGTGCATGTAATCTCCAAAGAACAGCAAGAGAGACCTATATGTACACTTACCCCTTCAGTTTTCCATCAAGAACTATTATATATTATACAGCAATCCTTCAGCCTCCTCTTTCCTCTCCCGTTGCACTCACCCTCACGTCTATTTTCTGGAGAGCAGAATTTTCGTCTGATCACGCTCTGCTTCTCTTTCCTTTTTTTATTTACTTTTCCATTTTCTTGATTAATAAAATCGCTCTATCACTCTACCATATTAAGCATTTCAAACTTATGCCCTTTCCAGACCCTCCAAATTACCACTTCAAACCACACAAGTATTAAACCAAACCAACACAAACTATCACTGGGTGTGATGATCTGGCTATGATCCGGTGATCCGTCTCAATCTCAAAATCATAGAGAACTTCGAATAAAATTATTATCATTACTCCGTTAGAGGTTTTCATATCAGCTTTTGCTCATGGTCTTTTGCTGGAGTTGTTTATTATTATTATTATTATTAGTAGTAGTAGTAGTAGTATGATTATATCACTTCTAGAGACTTTTTACACAAGTGTTAGCTGGCAGTATTTTACCGGAGTCTGAGTGACGCAAGTCTCCTCAAATCTCTGGGATTCTTCTGAGTATTCTGACCAATCTCAACAATACTGTAGTCTGGATGATTTCCTCTGATTTCCAAGTCCTTCAAGTCTCTTCTCCCAGCCCTTGGAGACGGTTTCAAATGTACACACTACAATTAACCTTCATGTTCAATAGCAGTTTTAGTTCTCAGGCAAGTTTCAAGCATTTTTCTATCTCTTCCTTATCTTTTATTTTTACTCTATGTTATATAGATTAAAAATCCCACTCAACCCCAAGTTCTTTTTTGATAATCAAAACTAGGTTTGGTCTCCTGTCTGGTATGTTAAAATCCCAGAGAATTTTATGCATGTAATTCTCTAGAACGGATTCTAATTTGTAAATATACCATAATCGTCCAGAGTATCTTACAAAGGGGACTGTCTCGGCATTCATTTCTTTGATGAGTTTGGTTTTGAGCAACTTTCTCCTTCTTTTGAGCTACTCTTTTCTAATTTTTACCTTTATTTCTGCACATTTGATGATGTCTCTCCCAATATTCCCAAGTAGTATTAAGATTTCTTCTCTCCAAGCATTCTAATGCTTTCCTGATTTCGCTGTTCTATTCCTCCGGCTGCTACTTTTTCCCCACTTTTCATTATCAGGATAGCATTTTTCAATGCAAAACTCCATTGTTTTATCCTGTTTGCATATTCTTATTGTTTGTATCAGGATCCCCAATTCTTTTTCATTTTTGAAAATACCTTTATGTCATCCATGAACCTAAAGTAATAAGTCTGTTTTGCTTCGTAAATTTGTAAAACCCTGTGCGCTCCCTAAATATGGAGTTGTGTGGCATATATTATTATTTTTACCCATTAGAGTTTTTCACTGGAGTCTGAGTGACAGTAAGTCTCCTCAAGTCTTCAGGACTCGTCTCAGGATTCTGGCCGTTCTCAGCAATACAGTCGTTTGGATAGTCTCTACCCGTCCGCCAACTTCTAAGTCCTCCAGGCCTTTTAATAATCCTTTAGTTATTGTGCCTAAAGCACTAATCACAATTATTACAATCGTTTCTTTCATGTTCCACAGCTTTTTCAATTCTCTAGCAAGGTCGAGGTACTTATCCTTCTTTTCACTTTGCTTTTTTGTTGTTTATTATAAGGTCTGGTCTTGTGGCCGGGATTAGTTGGTCCGTTTGTATGTTAAAGTCCCATAGGGGTTTATGCATGTCATTTTCTAGGACAGGTGCTGGGTTGTGCATATAGAATTTGTTTGTATGATCGAATTGAAATTTCTTGCACATTTCCCAGTGGATCACCTTGCCGACCTAGTCGAGTCTTGCCACATACTACTTCTGTGCTAATTTGCTGCATTCGCTTATTATGTGATTGATCGTTTCTTCTAAATCACCGCATAGCCTACATTTACTTTTTTGTTTTGTCTTATCTATTCACGATTTGATATGATTGGTCCTTATGGCGTTGTCTTGTGTTGCTATTAGGAGAGATTCCGTTTCTCTCTTAAGGTTTTCTTTTTTTTTTTTGCCAGGTTCATGTTTTCTGGTGTGAGACGTTGTTTATTAGACGTTTAAAGCGGCCATAGAGTTTTTTTCTCTCCCATTTTTGTTTCCTAGTTGTCAGTCTATCGTCTATTGTCTTGTCCGTATCATTTCTGATGGTTGTAATTAGTCCTTCTTCGTGTTTTTCTATATAGTCTTCGTTGTATCGAAGTATCAATGCGTCAACGCTCTCTTCGATGCTGACAAGTCCTCTTCCACCCTATTTTCTAGATACATATAGTATGTCAACTTCTTCTCTGGGGTGTAATGCTTTATGCATGGTCATTAGTTTTCTTGTTCTTTGGTCAATTTGTTTAAGTTCATCTCTGGTACACTTAAGAAAGGGTCCCGAATATCTAACTGGGAGCATAGCCCAAGTATGAATTCCTTTGGGGAGGTTTCTGCCGAAGAGTTTTGTCACAAGTAGTTTTCTCGTTCTCCTGAAATATTCTTTTCGGATCGTGTCTTTCATTTGCACTTGTTTGATGGTTTCAGCCTCTAAGATCCCCAAGTATTAGTAGGTTTCATTTTCTTCGAGCGTTCTAATTTTGTCGTCGTTTGGTTGTTCCATTCCGTCAGTCATTTGCCATTTGTCACTTTTCATGACAAGCATGGCACATTTTTCTATGCTAAATTCCCTTCCTATGTCCAGACTGTATATTCTAACGGCGTGTATGAGAGTTTCCCGTTCTTTTTCATTTTTTGCAAATAATTTAATGTCATCCATGTACATTAGGTGATTGATCTTCTCTTGCGATCTGCTGAGTTTGTATCCGGCTGCGCATTTTCTGAGTATGTGGTTCTGTGGCACCATAGCTATTATGAATAGTAAGGGTGATAGAGCATCCCCTTGGAAAATCCCTCTTTGGATCTTTGTTTCAGCTATGCTTCTTCCTCCAGCTGTCAGCTCCACTCTCCAGATTTGCATGGTCTTTGCGATGAAGTTTATGTGATATGTTGTACATTTTGAGACAGAGTAGTATTCAGTTTTGTGGGACCATATCATATGCCTTTTTGTAGTAAATCCAGGCTATAGCTGGATTTTTCTGTCTTGTCTGGCTCTCATTTAGGATGTGTTGATCTATGTAGAGTAATTCTCCTGTGCCTGTGGATCCTTTGCGGCATCCTCTCTGTTCGTAAGGGAACAGTCCACGGCTTGTTAGCGAGTAGTAGAGCTTTTCCCTTATTTGTGCTGTTAGTATTTTCCACATCATTGGTAGGCAGGTTATGGGTCTGTAATTTTTGGAGCAGTCTCTTTCCTTGGGTCCTTTGGGATTTATATAGTCTTTCCTTTGGTCATCCATTCATGTACTTGCACGATCTGTTAATTTCTAGTGCTAGTCTGCCGTGAATGGGGGTGAATTTCTTGAACCAGAAGCCATGAATTCCATCATGGCCTGGCGTTTTCTAGTTGGATATTCTTTTTAGTGTTGTTTTGAGTAAGTGGGTGTGTCTTTCCGTTTTGGGGCCTTCTTCAAGTCCCTCTAGTTCTCTTGTAATATTGTTTATCCATTCAGCATTTTCGTTATGTTTTTTTTTGGGGTTGCCATATTTTTGTTCAAAATCGTTCGGTTTCTTTTATATCCGGTTGTTGGTATGTTTTCGTGTTACTCCTTTCCAAATGTTGATAGAATTTTCTTTCGTTGTTTTGGAAAGTCCTGTTTTGTCTGTATTGTTTTTCCCTTACAGCACTTTCTGGTTTATTTCCTCAAGTTGTACTGTTATTTTTCCCTGTGTTGCCTGTTCCTTTTTTCCGCTTATTTCAGTGCCTCTCTTTCTTATCATTCGGGCTTGTTTTCGTAGTTTTTTTATTTGCGTTTCCAGTCGAATTTCCCATCCCGGATTTGACTGTTTCTTTGTGCTTTTTAAGTGGAACCCAATTTCCTCACAAACTAATTTTGCTCCTGGATAGATTAGTTCATTTAACTCGGTTATATTATTCGTAGTATGTGATTTATTTTATTCGTTTTTATCTTAAGTGTTTTCCATTCAATGTTTCTTAATGAAGGTAGAATAGTCTTTTCACTACTCATGATTCTCTTTACATTTTCTAGGTTTATCTTTTGTTCTTGTGATAGTGTTTCTTCCTGGTTGTTTGGTAGAGTATCGTTTGGGGTGTGGTGTTTTTATTTGCCGAGGTTTACTCTTCTTTTTCGTTGGATTGTTATTGTTTGACACCACTTGATGTGTCTGGTCCTGTGTTATAGGTTTGTATGTGTATTTTTGGATTTGTAGTAATTCAAGGTCAGAAAACCAGCCCTTCTTAACTATTGTTCTAACTTGATCGGCTAGCCTTTGGCTAGTTGTTTGAAATGTCGAACATTCTTGCCAGATCTCTATCATTCTTTTGCTGTATCCTCTTTGTGAAGGGTTGCTCCTAGTGCAAGTTGATTCTCTTCCCTAGTCCATGTTTTGCGTTTAGGTCTCTGATCGTTGTGCTTTGTTACGTCGTCGATTATGTACCTGAAAAAAGAGCAGCCAACATTCGTAGGATGATGACCGGTCTCCCATGTTGGCTATCAGGAGAGCACCTGCCGATCATGACACCCAGGCTTGTTGCCTGGGTCCCACGTTGTGTAATATTGTGATTTGACATTTTTGTCATGGGTGGTATATTATTATTATTATTATTATTATTATTATTATTTACTCATTGAGAGTACCTCACATCAGCGTTAGCCGATGGTCTTTCACTGGAGTTTGAATAGCAGCAAGTCTCATCAAGTCTCCAGGATTCGTCTCAGTATTCTGGCTGTTGTCAATAATGTTGTAGATTGGATGGCCTCTACTCTTTTTTACAAGTCCTCCAGTCCATTTAATAATCCTTTGGTGACTGTACCAAAGCCACCAATCACAATTGCTATAATTATCACTTTCATGTTCCTCAGTTTTTTTTTAATTCCCTTGAAAGGTCCAGGTACTTATCCTTGTTTTCATTTCCTTTCAATTTTATTACGTGGTCTACCGGGACAGCAATGTCGACAATTTTGCAACTTCTTTTTTTTCTGATTATTATAAGGTCTGGTCGTCTGACCGAGATTAGGTAATCTGTTTGAATGTCAAAATCCCTTATCGTCTTATCTATTCTTGCTTTGATATGATTGGCTCTTATGGCGTCGTTTTGTGCTACTATTAGAAGAGGTTTAGTTTTGATTTGGTAATTCCATTCCGTCGGTCAGGTGCCGTTTGCCGCTTTTCATTTCTAGCATGGCACATTTTTGCATACCAAATTCGATCCCTATGTCCTGACTGTATATTCCCACTTCGTGTATTAGAGTTTCCAATTCTTTTTCATTTTTTGCAAACAGTTTGATTGATCCTTTCCTCCGATTTACTAAGTTTGTATCCGGCTGTGCATTTTCTGAGGGGCATCATCGAAATTATAAATAAGAGTAATTTATTTATTAATTATTATTATTTATTTGTTTAAATTTTGTAATTTTTTTTTGTATTGCAAAATTATATTGAAGGAATATTTACTTTTAACAGTAATGCTCTTTTTAGTCATTTTCCGTATCCTCGAGCATTCGCTTTACCAAAGAGTCCAATCTCTCCTTCTATTAATCAATAGTTGCTGGGAGAATTGCTGGATTCATACCCTTTCGAAGAATTTCAGTGCCGTGGGAAATGCAAATGGTCTCGTCAAGGACTTGAACTAGGGTAACCTACGTTGATAACCGTTACGCCACGAGCACCTCCTAGAGCTGGTATTGACTCGTTAAACAAGTTACAACACGGTTCTTTTATGGGGCCTTTTATTAAAGGATTTTACAATTAAGAAATACCTTACATGGCAGATATAGATTTATATTATTGATTTTTTTCTCCTGATTAAGAGTGGACATTCTTCTATTAATTCTAATAGCATGCTGAAGTGAAAATTGACTCTCTTAAATAATTCATACGCTGCATGAACGCTGATTAATATACATAAGACATCAGCCATTTCTTAACATTTAGACGAAAGCCTGAGAATAGAAATGCATCTTTTTATCCAGCTAACAGAAACTGTCAGAAAAATAAATAGAAACAAATGTTTCTTTTTGAACAGAATACCCAAAATGAATTGAATGCTCTGTCAATGTAGTTAAGAAGATACAAACTGTATCTCTGGCCCAGAGGTAATATATCCCTAACAAAAAAAAGGGTTGTCCAGTATGTGATACTAAACTGCATCTGATTGTGTGAATCCTATTCCGAAGATCTGGGAAGTGTGAAGTAGTTCTTTATAGCCATTACTCTATGCCCGACTCCAGCCTGGAGTGCTAATAAGCTCTGTTTAAAACATTCGTATTTGATGACACCGTGTGAAAAACTGTAAATATGAATGTACAAAAAAATACAATTCCTTAACCTCTTAGGTATGAAATAACCCAAGTCGAATTTAACTGCCGTTGAAATTAATCAATCATTCGCTGAATTGATAAGTATAGTAAATCTCATTTCTTCGATATCATGTAGGTCTCTTAGCAATCTAATACACTTGGTGGTACGTGCGAGAAACGACACACATGAGTGTTGGGAATTTAGGAAAAGGGTCAGGCAGTAATTGCACTTCAGACAGAGCGAAAAGCTCGGGAAATCTCATGACAACCATTGGGGATGATTGACGATTTATCAAACAATAGGTCTTTTTTTCATCGACCCAAGAATACGACTTCATGTCTACCTTGTTTTAGTAGTGGTTCTGAAGGAAGTTGTAACATCAATAACACTGGGTTGCGTTAAATTTCTTTCCAAAGTTCAAAGGTTTATAAGGTGACGTTTGATTGCTATTTTATGGTAAATTGAAAATGCCATTCATTGCGTTTGATCAGGTCTGGTTTGAAGATGTACTTGAAAACTTCACAAGCTGTACATAATAATAATGATACTTATTCAAAAGCGTGTGAACTCTACCCGTCACAGATGATCGTGGGTGACTGATGTTTAGTATACTATATGATATTGTATGTGTACCTAACTACAATGTACAATCCTACTTGCTAACACCCATATACCAAGAGGAGGCGGGGCTTACCCTTCAGATTAAGATTAGTTTAATGTACTGTATCAAGTGTCAACGACAATCGGATTGCTGATTTATTTATTCGCTCTTCAGGTATTTGTATTCCTGTAAGAATTGATTGTAAGTGTGTGATAAAATGCCTTGTCGCTTCTCGTGGCGAGTAGCAAATAGGCGAAATTAAAAATGAAATACGCATGCACGGAGCATACGCGAAAGCGATTCTCTTCCTGTACAAATGACGGACCTCAAGATGAAATAAATAGAGATGCATTTCTTCGAGCAGTAGTCGAGCTAAGAACTACGTATAGCGCCTGTTGTTGACGACTGCAGGTGAAGTTCGGAAATCATTACGTAACTAAAATGGCAAGAGGAGCGAACAGTAATGATACCACCCAGCCGGCAAAACACAGGCCATGCCAGATTGAAGACGAGGACTTTGAGCCCATTTTGATAGTGACAAGTGGACAGTAGAGTGGCGATGGACCACGTGACTGCTGGTGCTAACGAATCAAATTGACTGCTGCGAGAGCACGCTTACAGGAGAGATAAGGGCGGAGTTCGAGAAGGAAGATTAGAGGTGGATTGACGAAAGAATTCTAATACTATGGTCAGGGAAGGTTGAAGGAATACTGACGCTCCTGGCAGTGGTTCATCCTAAGAGAAGAAAATTGGGCCAGTGCTGGACTTCTGAGAATCAAACAAGTGTGTGGTCTGCCACACCAGAGATGGAATAGGTGTATGTGAAGAAGTCATGAGGGATTGGAAGAGAATGGAGCGAGCAACCAAGATCGTGGACGTAAAGTCGGCCAATCTTCAAATTTAAATATGGCGGTATCAGTTAGTCGAGAATAAAGGTCAGATTTATTGCTTGACCAGATTAGGATTTGGACTCAGGTCCACACCAAAAACTATGACAGCAGTGCTTAAAACGGTGTTGACTAAAGACGATGCGGTTGAAAAGAGCCACAAGCTCTTATATCGATGATATACTGGTGGAAGAGGCAAAGGTAACTGCGAAAAAGGTGAGAGATCATATCAACACATATGGACTGACCGCTAAACCATCAGAGTCATTGGAAAACAGAATGGCGGAATAAAGCATGATGTTCGGAAGAGGAAACGAGATCCCTGAAGTCACGGACTTTTCTCGGTGTGCGGGAAGTTGAAGATAGGAAGATTAACTATAGAAGATGCTGCTGGGCTACGAAAAAAGGATGATAGCGCCCACATCAATGTTGGCTTGGAAATGGGGACTACAAGCGGTGGAAATTAGAACGGATTCTGCAACCATGGCATCGTGGATCAAGTCAGAAGTGTCAGGAGATAAGGGGATCAGGACAAAAGGGGCAGCCAAGATGCTGATCACTTGGGGCACTTGGGTACTTGATCAGAGAATTTGGGCTAAAATTAACCGTCACATTAGTTCCATCGCAGAAAAATAAGGCTGTCATGCTGATATGAGCGAAGAAGGAAAAGAAAGACGCGGTTCCGATGTGTTGTGTCGGAGATCAGAAGGACCTGCATAATATGCTCTATTTTGGGAAGGAAAGGATTTTGTATATGGCGAGAAAAGTGAATCCAAACATCACAATGGAAGCTATTAAGGATATGGTGAAGCACTGCAAATATTGTCAATCCAATGACCCTGCACCGTCCAGGCACGAAAAAGGGGAGCTGCAAGAGGTAAAAAATTGGAAGTTGTTGGCCATTGATATCACGCATCATTGCCATGAACCGTACCTATCCATGATTGACTGTGGAACTGGGAGAGTGGCGATATGGCGAAGAATCAGAACAGAAACAGCGAGAGATAGAATGATTGTTGAGGAGGTGTTTCTGGAGAGGAGCCAGTTGAAGAGGTGTTGATAGATAACGGTGTATTTTTCCGATGGGAAGTTTTTAGACAGATGTGTGAGAAGTGGGGTGTTAGGTGATACTTTAGATCTGCGTACCGCCCGAGCGGCGATGGGATCATAAAGAGGCACCATCGAATCATAAAAGCTGTGGCCATAAAAAGCAAAATCTCACCCCACGAAGCAATCTTCTGGTATAACATGGTGCCAGGAAGAAGCTTCGGCGCCACATTGATCCGTTTATACGTATAAATGTTGACATCCACGGGCCATAACGGAAAGAGTGGAACAAGGGCAAGCGAAAATTACAGTGGGAGAGGAGGTGTGGGTGAAACCGTCCAATGCCCGCTATACTACCTGCTGGGGAAGAGGAACAGTGACAGAGGTGCTATCTAAGAACAATGTGACAGTCGACGGAGTGCCGCGTCCCGTAGTAGATATACAGAGAGTTTCCTTGCCATCAGATGAAAAGGTTCTGTTAAATCTGCAGTAATGTTTCTTCCTAACCGTCAAGCAAAAATCACAGACTTCGTAAAGAAGTCATATGGCGATTAAAAAAAAATCATGTTACGGACGGCTATATAAGTCTAAATGAAATAATTCGCAAGAACAAGAACCATGTCCAATACCCCGATGTTCCTCCTGCTATAAGACCAATCCCTCATGGACCACATCTTCCTTCAGATGGTAACATGAAATATAGATCTGATTCTGAACATAGTTACATGACTGTTCAAGCCGAGGATGACGGATACAAGCCAGAAGAGGACCACCACCCTTGACACAAGCTTAACTCAAAGGCCCAACACGAGACCTAAATATTTGAAAGGAGCCTGCTAAGTTACTGGTTACACGTCTCAAAGAAAAACATCTGTTGGCGCCAGGAAAAAAAGCACTACTGTTATCGAGACCATGAGAGAGAATTAAGACTGTTACTCACATTCGTGGATAAGTCATCATTCGTTTATTGCAATAACATTACTAGATGAAATCAGTAGGCTTAGAGAATGATACTACGGAATGAAGACTTTTTATTGACTCATCGAGCAGAAGTCTCAAAGTAGTTTTTCTTCAAAATGGGAATAGTTTTTCATCTATACCTATTGAGCAATCAGTACAAATGAAAGAAACTCACAATAGCATGTATTATTTGCTGTCTATTTTTAACTACGAAGAGTTCAAATAGTTGATCTGTGGAGATCTTAAGGTGGTTGAACTGGTTCGTGGGCTCCAAGGTGAGAACATAAAATATCTGGGACAACTTGGCCTACGACCAACATTATGTCAGACAAGAGTGGCCGTTAAGAAAAGGGTTAAAATATGGCTCGTATAAGATTCAGTTTGACCCTCTCATTTAACCGAAAAAATACTACTTCCACCCTTACATATCAAGTTAAGAATAATGAAGAACTTTGTGATGGCAATGGAAAGAGTAGACAGCTGTTTTGCATTCCACCGGGAAAATTACCCACGGATAAGCATAGTGTAACGCAAGGCAGGTATATTTGACGGGCCTCAAATAATAGAACTCATGAAGGACCCAATGTTTGACGAAGCACAGAGCGAAGATGAACTGTCCGCCTGGCAGTCACTGAAGTCAGTCAGTAGTTACAAACTTCCTAGGAAACTACTGGAATGCAGAATACGAGAAGTATAGAAGAGTTTCAATTGACTAAGGGCACGAATGTCAGTTTAACTGCACTTTCTGAGGTCATATTTGGACTATTTTTCGAAGAACTGTAGAGATTTGAGTGAAGAGCAGGTTGATTTCTTTCACTAAGACATTCGTATTATGAAAAAACGCTACCAAAACCGGTGGGATGTAAACTTTCTCGCTGACTATTGTTAGTGGTTGAAATGGGATGCGGTGGCTGCAGAACGCAGGAGGAAATAGTTGAAAAGACTTTTCAAATGTAAATAGCTTCTTTTGAGCCTTTTCCAATGAAAATTTTCTATGAGTATATTAGACCAAAATTTATCATTATTTGTTTAGCTCAACAAGAAAATGAATAGAGTTATAGTACTGCTCTAAACATTTCCGAAAAATTGATTTGATTAAAAAAAAATGAGAATTATTTTTGGAGTTAGCATTAAAAAGACTGCCATGAAATCAGCTATTATAAAGTAGACCTCGAAAACATCACGGGATAGTATAATATAGTCAGATTATTGGTGACTATGTGTCTGACTTGTTCGTAATTTTAAATTGTCCTTATCTCTTAATCTTGTCATTGTCTCTGCCAACTTTTTTGAAACTACGATCCGCTAAATGTATTTAGAATACTGTCTATATCTTGATAAATTCTTTAGCCAAAACATCTCAACCGTTATATTCGCTGGTCTTTTTCAGCAATTTTTCGTTGTGGATAAACGGTAGTTAGGAGAAACGATAGAGGTGCTTGAAATATTTGTGAAGGCGCATATATAAGGTGCCTAATGTCCAAGATGTTGGTAGTTAGAAGTACCATTGACAGTTATACCTTTTTCAAAGAAATCAACAGTGATAGTTCCTTCTATGTTACAATATAGTGTCATCATGTTCCCTTTTATTGACCACTGAGCCCAGAACTTTTTCTTTAAAGGTGAGTCAATGAGTCTCAAATCCATGGAATTTCTTTTCGACACCCTTGTTTAGCCAATTTGTATATGTTTCTTTTTTACAAAAACATGCTTCTCAATATACATCGCACCAAAAATCTAGTGATTGAAGTCTGCTCAAGTCTGGACCACTTTTTTTTATTTGCCGCCACTTTGAATAGGTTCAAACCAAATATTTTTGTGAAAGTAAAATAATTTTGGCAATAAATCAATACCAAAATATGCAGAGTTTACATCTATGCAAAAAATCTTTAAAGATTTTTTTTTTTTACTTTTTTATTGAATTATCCTCGTAATTCCAGTATGGCCGATGCAAAGTAACCAATTGCCAGAGAATTATGACCGTTTAAGTAGCATTACCGATACAATTTAGCATTTGGTTGGAGAGTTTAAAATTTATGATAAAAGTGCCAGAGTTTAATAAAAAAAACACTTTATTCGGCGATAAGTTTGTTACCAACATTTACGTTTGACTTAACGCATAATTTGGCAATAAATTCTGTTCGAATGAAATATTTGAAAATATCGATTTTCTTATCATTCACTGTACCAACAACGTCTAGTTTAAGAAAATGAAGATATTGATTGACTGATTTTAATGGCTTAGCAACTCGTCTATGGTTATTTAAAACCTAGAATCACTTTCAGGTATATTTCTTTCATTCTTAAACTGTTGATATCAATTTATCTAGACATTTATCTAACTAGATGTGCAGCCAGGAAGCACTCCGAACTTATGAAAGTAAAAAATAAAAGAAATAGAAATAATAAAATTCTATTTGCTTGATTTCAAAGTCAACTTTTTATCTGAAAAAAAAAAGCTGTTAGGCGTGTACCAATTTAGATGATAATATATATATATATATATATATATATATATATATATGTGTGTGTGTGTGTGTGTGTGTGTGTGTGCACAAGCGTGCGTCTGTGTGTGTGTGTGTATGTTTGTGAGTGTTGCGATTGATTTTGACGCCTTGACGTCATGTCAACCTCTGAAAGGGTCTTTATGCCCATTGGTTAGGTAATCGTGTACATCATGCATTTATATTTTTTGTATGACAGTTTTTAAGAGTTCTTTTTTCTTTTTCTTTTTCTTTGCTCATAGTTATAAAATATCAAGTATTCCAACCAATTAGAAATAATTTACAAACAGTTGTATGATTTCAAGTCTTTTTTATTTAATACGAATTGTTTGTGCACTGTTGCATGGTTTCTAGTATTGCTCTCCCGTACGAATGGTTCCAAGTAGCTATTTTCACTTAATAATAGTCATGTGTTTGCACATTTATAAGGTTTCAGATCGCTAATAATCATCATCATCATCTAGTCACAAAGCTGGCATGGATTTCCCTGACTCTCACTCTCCATTAGTTCCTATCATCCATCGCTCCCGGCATGTCATCTAGTCAACATCCTGGGTCCATACAGAGCTGTTGTCAGTATGTTCTTCTTGGTCGTCAAACACTGGCACGTCCATGTAAAAGGAGTCAATTGGAGAACGTCACTTATGAGTCCATCCTTGCTTCTCCAGCAGTGTCTTGCATGCTTAGTTCGTCTTATTTGTTTGGTTTTAGCGATCGGAGGTTGGTGGCCGTACAACTGCTGTTTCGTGGGATGTTGCTTCCACGATTTCAATATAGCTGGTAGCATTTTTGCACAATTCTCATCTAGCTTTTTCTAAGTACGTTTTGTCAGGGTCCCTGAAGTGCATCTATACAGTAGAAGTGACACAACCACAGCTAGGAAGAAATTGTTCTTTAATTCATCGGATAGGTTAAATTCCAATATGATCGATAACCTATCGATAGTAGTCCATGCCTTCACAAGGCGCATATTGATGTCACTTTAAGTTGATGAGACGTTGCTCCTGAGGAACTTGTCCACTGATTTCAGACAACCGCCATTTCGAGTGATTAAAACATGTTCTCCGTTTTGCTTGCAATTACGTTGAAGCTAATACCTCCTACTGACTGCTCCATACTTTGCAGCAAGGATTCCGCTTGAGTAGGAGTATTTGCTGGGAGCGCTATATCTTCTGCATAGTCTACATCAATAATATCCTCTATTACTGGTATCCTCTGGGTCTCCTCTATTTCTTGCCTTTTAGTGTTAAGTCATTATCTTTCATTAGATCTATCGCCGTTCGAAATACGTAGTCTTGGCCAATTATGCACAGATATGGGGCTAACGTATCAACTTGCAGAACACAAGCAACAATGTCAAAGAAATCTGTCTCCATCCGGTGAGCAAACCTTGACTTTCGTGTTACTATAGAGCATCATTATGGCTGTGAGAGTTTCTTTGGGTAGACCATATGGTAGAAGTATTTGTTTCATCTTCCGTTTATGTACGGAATCAAATATTTTGGAAAAATCTACTAATAAGAGAGTAGCCTACAGGTTTTTGTACGAACCCCTTCAATAATTTGACATATTGTCAGAATCTGTGATGTTGTGGATCGATTTCACCGAAAACCATTTTGATTCTTTCTTAGATTTTTTTTTTCAATTTCTGTTTAGATATGATTGAGAAGCAGGAGATATTAAATTCAAGCCGTAATGAAAATAAGGATTATGCTGCGATAATTCTTAACGATTTCGAGGTTGTATTTCTTAAAGAAGAGGAGGATAAAACCATTTTTCCATCTCTGTATTGTGTTCTGGTTATATACGTTGAAATTCGATGACTTATTGCTTCGATATTGCAATATCAAAGCAGTAAGCCATCGAATATCCTAGTTTTCCGTTTTTAGTTTTTGTTAATACTACGTTGAGTTCTTCTTGAGTAAACTGCCCTAGTTTGATGGCTAGTTGGTTATTAATCATTTCCGTGATAAGTTTATCTGAGACATCGGGGGAGTTTCCAAGCAGATTTTTGAAATGTTTTCCACATTTGTATTCGTTCTTCTTCGCTGACAGCTTTTAATTCACCTCTCGAAGTGCTCTTCTTTTAACTCACTTCCTTTATGATACAATGGAATGACCCATATTCCCTCTACCCCAACAATAGTAGTAATACTAACCATTAGTTAAGTACACACAGATCACTCTGCACAGGACTTTAAGTGAAGGACCCTCAGTGTAGGACATCAGCGTGAGACTCACTTGATCGACCATTGCTTAGACTTAATACTACCCTTGCGAGGATACTAATATTACTACTAATGTACTTATTACATTTGTACACTCGTACGAATAAACTTACCTTTCTATTATATTTACCTAATGTGCTGTCTATTCTTTCCCACACGGAATAGCCAGTCATTGTATATCATTTACGATATAACAATTCATTACCTGCTATGCTATTTGAGATAGTCTATCTTCTACCGAGTTTCTTCTTTTATTTCTTTTTTGGTATGTGTTGATAAGTTCTCTTTGTGCCTTCTTAGGTTTGTAAGCGTTGACATTAGTTGGTTTTCTTTAATTAAATAGGAATGCCGATTTTACGTTATCTCGTTTTTTCCTGATTGTTAATGGTTCCCATGGAACTCTATGTATGGTTCTTAGTTTGGTTGGTAAACATTCTGCTGCTTCCATGTGGGTATAGACGAAGATCTCATATTCATCATTCGGAGTAAGTGATTCGGATATCTCGGGAGAGGTATCGAATTTTTTTCTTAGTGTTATCTTTGTTGCTAATATCTCTCTTGTTAAGTGCTATTTGTGTCGTATTCCAGCGTAAGCTCAGACGAATCTGCTGTGACAATTCTATGATCGGAAGATACTACTTCAAAAGAGGAATATACCTCACAGTTCAGAACGCTATCATTTCATAACTTATTCGTGAGGATGCAATCTATCTGGGCTTTAGTGTTATTTGCGTAGGTGTAAGTCCATATCTTTCCCTTCTTTTTCTGGAATTTAGTATTAAGGCGTATTAGTCTGTCTTCAAGTGAGAATTCTGCTACATATTGGCCATTTCTATTTGACGGGTAGTGTAAGAAGTATTTAGTGGTTTTGTTTTTACTTATTTGAGCATTCATGTCAGCACTCATTATTAGAACGTTGTGTCTGGTTATGCTACATGCAAGGGAGGATAGCTCGTTGTAGACAGTGATGAGGCCTGTTTCATTACTGGACTGTAGCAGACGATGTACTGGGGTTGCCGCTTAATGTACCTACCATCATTCTTGGCTGTATTTTCTTCGATACTAGGGTATAAGGACAAAGAAGCATTCCTACCCCCTATGAGAGTTTTTCCATGCAGATTCTGAGATAAATGTTCATCCATTGGTACTTTATTTCGACTTCGCTATGATAGTATCTATGTACTCGTACGCATACTATTTCTATATTATGCTCTGCCACACTCAGCTCCAGTGGCAGGCCTATTCTGTTTAAAGTTCTTATGTTGTGCCATATGTATTGTGCTTTTGAATCTCAGTAATTTTTATTTGAGTTCTGTTGTTGATTTTTCGAAGACTTGAACCAAAGCTCCAACCTCAGCAGAACGCGCTCCTCGTTTTCCCATGCAAAGGGTGATGTGGTTTTGATACATGTTTTGAATCAGTGTGATGATTAGCTTTCGAATAGACGCCATCCTTATATAGGAGTCGCAGTAGTTTCTTGACTGAACTACGATCCTGGCCGTTGACCAGTGGTTTTCTTCGATCCATCATCAGTTGAAGCACACAATTGGCCCGACGTTGAGTTCATCCGCTTTACTTCACATCAACCATGTCACATCCCATGGCTTCTGAAGTTTTGTGTGTGTGTTAAAAAAAAGAAAATCCTCTAATTACTAAGTATCCAAATCTCTTTCACTATTTTCCCCTTTACCAATAGATTATTCTAAACTGATGCGAAAAATTCAAAGAAAAAAGCATACAGCATACTTTGATAATATAGCAAAAAATTAGTCTTTAAGAACGGGTAACTAACCGGCTATATTTTCCAGCATTTCAGTTTTTTTATGAAAATGTTATTATTGTTATTTACTCATTAGAGTTTTTTACATCAGTTTTAGCTGATGGTCTTTGACTGGAGTTTGAGTGACAGCAAGTCTACGTAAGTCACCAGGACTCTTCTCAGTATTATTGCCATTCTCAATAATATTGCTTGGATGGTCTCCATTCGGCCTCCAACTTTCAAGTGCTCCAGTCCCTCTAATAATCCTTTAGTTACTGTACCAAAAGCACCAATCACAATTGGTATAATTGCTGAGGATGGAGCCCTGGCCTCAGTGTTCGAAAAATCAGCTACAGGGCTCAAACTAAAAATTACTAAAATGAAAACGCACAATACAAATAGTGACATTCAACGTTAGAACTTTAAATAGAATAGGACAACTAACGGGGTTGACAGCATCGGTGATGGTTCATAACATAGACATAATATGCATACAAGAACACAGGTACACTCATAGCGAGGATATTAAATGTCACTTACTGGCAATAGATGTACGTGAGCCACTGCATTTGCATGGAAAAAACCCTATCAATGCCACGATAGGTGGTGTAGGTATGCGAATTTTCACGTCAAAGATACGACTGAGCTTACGAAGGAATATGACCCGAAAAACCACTGTACACTATGACTGGTCCCTGATTAATAACAGGGATATTAGAAAAAAATATGGATTAACAGTAAGAAGCGAAGTCGATGCAATACAGGAGAAGTCAGAAACACATACTCCGAAAGACAAATATAAGAATTTTTTTAATGCCCACTTAGAAGCGACAGCAGAATGCATACCAACTAAACAAAAAGCGAAATCTAGGGTCCTATGGGAGACATTAGCTGTTAGAAAAAAACTTGCAGACGTGAAAACTGCTTCCAAATGCAATAGGAAGAACCCAACCAATATCAATGTCCTGAAACTTTAAAATAAAATTAACTAAAATATAAGTAAAAATACAAACAGAATACATATAAAATCAGATCTATAAGATTAGAGACTCGGTTGACGATAGATAATCTAGGATAGAATGGTAAACGGTAAACGAAGTGAGTAGAAGGAAAAGCACTCCAAAAGATAAACTGAAAGTTACAAGGCAAGAAGAACGAATACAATTATGAAAACAACATTTCGAGAATTTACTCGGAAACCCTCCGAAAGTTACACATGAACCACGCACGAGAATTATTTATAAACAATTAGACATCAAACTAGGACAATTTACACAAGAATTTAACTCAGTACTAAGAAAAATTAAAAATAGAAAAGGAGTAGGGCTTGATGAAATACCCCCAGAAGTATGGAAGAGCAGGGAATTCGACGACAGATTGCTCCGACACTGTAACACCCTATATAATCAAAACACAATAGGCAGATGGACAAATGGATGCATACTTACCGTCACTAAGAAGGGCGACATCGGATTAGCCAAAAACTACCGAGGTATAACACTTACATCCCTAGTGGCCAAGATATACAATGCTCTACTACGCAACAGCGTAGAACCCAAAATTGAGAAGATACTTAGGAAGAACCAAAATGGCTTTCGGAGAAATCGATGCATGACATCTCAGATTTTGACTATCTGTTTAATTCTAAAATGTGTACGTACAAAAAACCTACACCATGGTGTAGTAGCTATTGAAAAGGGAGCTTTCGGATAGCCCTCGACTACAATTGCCAACGTTTCTTTTACTTATATGCTATGAACTATCCATATCTAATACAAATAAATTTCAAATCTATATATTTGACACAAAGATAGGACGATAACAGATACTATCATTCTAGGTTAGAATGGACCTGAGATTAATGGCCCTAAAATAGTACTTCACATATC
>CAUZXS010002191.1:2500-10000 GCA_963585895.1 Sepioteuthis lessoniana
TAACATTCATACTTCATATGAAAATTTAAGTTTATAAAAATGACCAAATAACACTAACATTTGTACTACTTAAATATCATATTACTAAATCAGATATAACCCCACTTCTTATAAAAAAAGTGCTCTTCAAATCTTTATCTGAGGCCCTATAGCTGTTGTTAGTAGAGAAGAGTAGCAAAGATCATCAAACCAACAAAGCTGGCTTACAACACCTTAGAGCAGTTGTGAAGGGCAAATGTGTAAATGTACACTTGTAAGTGGATCCAGCAGAAGCAGCAGTGGTCAATGGAAAGAAAGGGTGAGATGAAGGAATGAGACCTGGGTGAATTGTCACCTGATCTTACCCGTTAGACTAGAATTTCGGGTGAGGTGCCCCATACTGTTGACAGAAGAGCTTTCATGAGAGAGGTGTACTGGAACAGACCTGGTTTGCCTTGGTGAGGTAGGTCGTCTTGGAGACAAGGGGCTAGTAAGAGGAAGAGAAGGGGGATGGTGTTGGTGATGGTGGTGGTGTTTGGGATTGTGTGGACGAACTTTATTAGATAAAGCCAAAAGTTTTCGTACAGCCTCAGGAGACTCGGAACCTGGGAAGAAAGAAATTAACATGCATTCACAGAGCTAGCAAGAGTGGCACCATTAGATCAGTTGCCAAGAGGCTCTTGGATTAAGAGTCCATATGGCTGCTGCTATGGTGATTTCTAAGAAAGCATAGAAAAAGAAGATCAATCCAGTTTATTGCATGCATTGCCAGCAGAACATGAGAAAAGCTTTGGTTGATAAATACTGGACACTGTGGAGACAGAAGCTAGCAATATGGAGAGAGACCAAAAACCAAACAAAAATAAAATAAAAAAACAACACAAAAAAACAACATATAACACGCACAACTTTTTCAGACTTAATACATATAAATTTTAGTTTTAACCAACATCCATGGCAGTAATTGGTAGCACCTATCACCTCTCCAAACAACATGTCTCAGATTGTACTTGGTTACATGGTAACAGTTAGTAAAGAATTATTCCCGATTTGACTTATTTTTGAGAGTAAATATTTTGATAAGTATGTTTTGTTTCATTATGTAAAGGACAAAACAAAAAGAATCATTCAACCAAATTTAAAACCTTAGAAAGTTAGCTTGCCCAGTTGGCTGGGGCTGTAGAATATACTAACTGCTTCTCTGTAGAGGGGTAAGACTCCCATCAAGTGTCCTGATATGACACTAAATCTGATGGTGAGGTTTCAGCAATGCTGGAGCTTGGAGGAATGTGGAGTATCTCTTCATTGCCATCACTTCCAGGTCCACCTTGGCCCAGAGTGGTAGCACCTCATAAGGTCCTATCTATGGGTCAAATAGAACTAAACTGCATACTTATGCTAGGCTGAATTGTTTGAAATGGAACTGTTTTAGTATGCTAAACTGAATTGTTTGAAATAGAACTATTTGTATGTATAAAAATGGATTTAGCATTAATAACCTACAATGGTTGATGTGCCATAAAACCAAACTAAACTTTTATTGCCATTACCTGGCCTGGAGTGATAGTACCTGATAAGTTTCTATCTGTGTGTCAAATATAACGATTTGATTGTGTGCAGGAAAATGACTTAAATTGAATTGTTACTTGTAGCATTACATGGGATTACGTGGAACCATTTGACTGTTGGTCTTAGATCGCAATACTTGAAACCATTTAATCATGTGTAAACAAATGAGTTCTTGCTTTTTTGAAATGTTATCTACAAAATATTCATGGAGAAATATTAGGTTTAATTTATGTAAAAACAAAATTTGGCATTAAATAAACTACAAAAGGTAAATGAAACAAAACCCAAGCAACCGTTAGAAAATTAGCTTCTCATTTAACGACTAATCAGTGTTAATTAAATGTTTTATTATATTTGTTTTACTTTTAGCTTTCTTTTCAAGGATTTTAGATGTAGGGTAAGAGAGAAAAAAAAAATGGAATTCTTAAAATTCAACTTATTTCAAAACTTCATATGCATATTTTATATGCAGTTGTTGAAATACCTATAAGATTCCCTTGGTTACAAATACTATATTTGATCTTAAGCAGAAATATTATTCATAAATAATCTTGTCACTTTTTATAGGAACTAAGCTGGTATGTGTAATGAAAAGAAAAGAAAGAAAAATATTGGTTAGTTTTTATTAATCTATAATTTCTCATCACTTCTTTGTTTTGTCCATCAGGAAATGTTCATTTCAAGACTGATAGACATATGAACACTAATGTAGGGATTGAAGCTTATGAAATTTGAGTGTTTTTAACATTTCATTCAATGAGAAGTTAGGTTAGACGAATTGAAATGCCTACGGTAGCCAATTATGCTTTTCCACTGTCTTGTGATGAAGTAGGTAATAAAATCTAAATGCCTTTTCACCTAAGATTGATTGGCAGTAATTGTGTTTGATTTAGTGGATTTAGCTATATGCTTTTACATCAGGGGATAGGCAAATAAATAATTTAATCATGGGTTTTAATTACTGGCTTCTTAAAAACGTCAGGTTATTTTCTATCTTGGTTTTATAGAAACCATGGTTTTTGGTAAGTCAGTGAAGAGTTAAGATAAATAGTCAGGCAGTGAAGAGTTTTAGATTTAGTTAAGGAATCAGTCCTTGGAATGAGTGTAATCTACTCATTCCATAGGCCACATTACTGGGTTACTGGCGTTAGCACTGAAGTCCGACTCGAGCTGTAACTAGACATGAATAAAAGCATTTTTATACATCTAAGGTGGACAATTTTATTTATTTATTGCTATCTTGACAATCTGATAATTTCCCCAACTTCTTTTTTGAAGCTACACAGGGTATAGTTTTACACCACTATTTTAAGTCATATAGTGTTTAATGAGGTTTAAAGATTATTTATTCAATTTTCTTTTTCAGAGTTTGTATAAAAAAAAACAAAAACAAAAAAAACAAACAAACCCTTGAACGTGTACAAAGTGTTTTTAATAAGAATTTAAGAATTATTAATTCGCTAGTGTACTGACATTGTCAAAAATGACAGTACATATAAAATTAGAATTTATCATTAGGTTTTAACATGTAAATCTTTAAATATATTTTTTCAACAACAGGAGTAATAACATGCAATTATGAAAATTTATGACAAGTGTAGGACATCCAATGAGAATCAAATTCACTAATCAGTAATAACGGTCAGCTATTCTACAGTGGATTAACAATTATTTAGTTATGTAAATGTGAGTTTTTTTGTGTTGTGTTTTTTGTTAGGGAAGTAATTCCTTGATTTAAATTTTGGCCCTGGAAACTGTATTGGTTTGGGATATTACAAACAAAAAAATATATACCAATATTAGATTTAAAACTCAAGGAAATTGTGTATGGTTATCTTTCAGAAAGTTTGTGGACAAACAGAACTAATTGGTCAATATCTGAAGAAAAGAAAGGAATACAAATAATTGTGTGTTCTCATATGACAAAGAGAGAAGAGAGCAACGGTGCTTTGTGTGAAAAACTATAATGCCTAAGAAAAAAGAAAAGAAAAAAAAAGGAGTTTGTGATTTTTTTAAAATACATTTCAGATGTAATTAATGACAGACCTGGAAGACCAAGCTAAAAATATTTCTTTCAACCAAATAAATCATTAACTAGTAACACTCAGCATTATAAGGTACACGATCAAGGGTAAAGTAGAGCAATCCAGAGAAAGGAGTAGCACCCTCCCCTACACCTTGGTGTAGTAGCTATCGAGAAGGGAGCCTTCAGGTCACCCTCAACTATGGTCGACAAAGAAAAAGAAAAAAACAAAAACATTACTAATATTCAGAACTAAGCAAACAAATTAATCAAATGAAACAAACTTTCACTGACTTAAACCATGTCTTTATGCCAGTATTGATACTTAAGCCTAAAAAAGATGACAATCATGAAGATGGAAAAATATTTTTGTTAGTAAAAGTTAGCTAGCATTCCTGAGAAAAGAGACAAAGATGCAAGTAAAGATGATTTGAAGAACCAGGCTTAGGAGTTGAATCAATAATCACACTAGAAGTGAGACCCAATAGTGGATTAAAAGATATAAATACTTACCGCTAAAGACTACAACTAATTTTAGTTAGATTTCATTTGTACCAAACAAGTAGGGAGTCATCAAATGGTGCAACAGAGTAGGTGGAGGGGTCTGGGGTAAATGAAATCAGAGAGAGAAAGAATAATCTAATAGTAGCAGCACTTACTTCTATCACCTTTTGTATCCCTTATAATGGGGTGAATTCCTGGGAGGAATAGTACAGATCCTAGAAAGCCAGATGGCCGCTGGAGATTGAGTTGGGAACCTGAATTTGTAAGGAGGTGGAGAATACCTGACATTGCTTTAGACATTAATCCTTTAAACCTTTAACCCCTTGGTCCTCAAATCACAAAAACAAAACAAATAAAAAGCACAAAACATTCAAACATTGTTCTATGGTGCAGACAATTATACTGTCATCTCATAAAAAGGAAAGCTATGAAGAGTCACCATGAATAATCAGCTTTTATTAGTAGTATCTAATGTAATCTCTCTGAGCCCAAGATATTAGGCGAAACCCAGAATAATTAGCTTATTGATTCAGAGGATCAAATTTCTAATAAGCAATACAGACACACACACACCTGTGCTAGACAGAAGTACTTTAGTAAACTATTTGCTTCTTATTAACAGGTTCTAAAGACCTAAAAAATAGGAACATTACTCAAAAAAACAGATTTTATTGCAGACAATAAAAGAGATTTAATCTTGTGTGGTTTTGAATGCTAAATTTCTGGAAAAAAATTTCTTTGAAATAGAATTAAAAGATTTTTTCCACTAATAAAATATTTTTCAGATTCAATCATGGAAATTGAAAGGGCAAACTCATTGATATTGGGAAGAGGTGATAAACCAGCAAGTTAATTTGGATAACCCTTCTCAAAACAAAGTAATTAGAAGCAATTAGCATTTTTGTTCAAATAATTATGAAAAGTACCATAAACATATATAAGTAACAATCTAAATGCAGTAAAATAATTGTAGTTATAAA
The DNA here is from genome assembly GCA_963585895.1 of Sepioteuthis lessoniana. NCBI lineage: Eukaryota > Metazoa > Mollusca > Cephalopoda > Myopsida > Loliginidae > Sepioteuthis > Sepioteuthis lessoniana. The sequence goes on from CAUZXS010002191.1 coordinate 7,556, forward strand.
ATGGTCAAGTCAAAAGAAATGATTATAAAATCATTCAACTGTAAACCATTTTTTATCTGTAAGAATTTTAGATTAATGAACAATGAATGAACACAAGACTAAATTTATACTGCAATGAGAGGAAAAAAAATTAATGAATAAATTACATTATTCCAAGAATGATAAACAAAAATAAGTAAATACATCACTAAACGAAAGGAGTAAATTTTAAAATGCAGTTAAAATTTAAAAAAGAATTATATATATATATATATATATATATATATATATATATATATATATTATATATATTGTGAACTATTTCATATCCAAGTCCTGACGATGGTTATTACAACCGAAACGTTAATGTCGACTTCACATCATGATATATTCACCTATTTGGATTATATTTTTCCTGCTACCTTCATACTGTCGGATTTTATCCATATTTACTTTCATACTGTCTTTTTGGAAAAAACTAATACCAAATACATTCTTACACAACATTTAACATGGATGATTCCTAATGATCTATACATATAAAAACTTATTTGTTGCGTATTTCTCAATAAACGGGAGGTTTTGTCTCGTTTCTTTGAAAAATCCTACATTTTCTAATATTTTTCCACGTGCCAAACACGTTCTGATGACTTTTGAACGCTATGTGCATGTTTATCTATCTTTTCGTTGTATATTTCTCATTTGCTCCTGTCATCTCAGCAATCACCCATCTATATTGTGAACTATTTTATATCCAAGTCCTGACGATGGTTATTACAACCGAAACGTTAACGTTGACTTCACATCATGATATATTCACCTATTTGGATTATATTTTTCCTGCTACCTTCATACTGTCGGATTTTATCCATATTTACTTTCATATATATATATATATATATATATATATATATATATATATATATATATATATATAGCCTTTATACTATGTAAAATTACACACAAGAAATGAAAAAAAAAAATTCAAGAAAAATTTTAAGGTAGAGGTGGAAAAACTTTTTAAGATAGTTTTTTTTTTAAATTATCACTATTATTTGCTAATTTGAACACTAAGGAAAGTGTATTTTTTCTGTTCTCTATAGATAAAGGTAAAATCTTTAAGTCTGTACTGTAAAGGTTTATAAACAGACAAAGATATTTTTTTCCTTTCATGATCAACCATAAAAAGAAAATTTTGCACTAAAATATTAAGAATTAACTGATAGGACCCATACACAAAATTGATCAGAATAAATGAAAGGAACCAAAGTTGATATTTTTTTCATTATAATTTGTTGATTGTAACTAGATATGATAGTAAGTAGCATGTAAACAAGCACAAAGAAAATACATCCACCTCAAGAGATTATTAATCAACTTATTCTATTAATATTGCTTTATTAATAGAATAAGTTGATTAATAATCTCTTTTTTCCTCTTCTCTTAGAATTTGTCACTTTTGCTTAAGTGACAAATTCTAAGAGAAGAGGAAAAAGCATTTATTCCAAAGCATTATATGATAAAGAATGTTACTTTGAAACAAGAACTTTTTGGTCTCCATACTAAGACCAATGATTTATGTTTGATATTAAAAATCTCCAAAAATTTTAGTAATCATTAAATGTTAGTTTTTAAAAGAAAAATTTCTAGGTATTTTATTTTCCTTTAATTTTCTTTTCATTTTTTCTCTTATCACAAGGTGGTCAAATTTATCATAGCACAGATTGGTGGGGAAAAGCCCTTGATCTCTCTGAGTATCATATATATTATTTATTTACTTATACTACTAGTGTATTTGTACTGTTTTATTTTGATGAATCACTTAACTATTATTACTAATTTGGATGATTATTTCATCTTTCATTTTATAATGCTTCACTACAGTCATCATTCTATAACAACCAGGATTGGTACAAAAATAATAAAGGATAATCTTAGTGAGATTAGAATTTATGCCCCCTTTTTTCTTTGAGAAAACCTACTAAAATACACCAGCTGTTCAAACCATCAAAAAGCCATTGGTAGCTAAGCTCAAATCAAAACTTTTAAACTCGTCCTTTAATCTATTACTCTTAAGAGTACATTTATTTTATAAACAAGTAATCTTCATGGGACGTTTTGTTTTTTTTAACTAGTGTTAATTGTGAACTATGTTTCATTTAGAAATAAAAGAATGTCTAATTTCAATCTTGTTGTGCTAAAAATTTTGCACTAGGTATACCAGAGATTGCTGTGAAATGCAGACTTAGTAAAAAAAATTATAGTCCACAAACAAATCAAAATTATCTTAACTTTAATTAGTTGAAATTCTGTAAATGTTTGCAGATTAGGGACATCATTTTTTTTTTTATAGAGATAGAAAAAAAAAAAAAAAAAAAAAAAAAAAATGAAGAGTACAGAGAATATCAACTTCAGTGAGTGAGTGGTGCTGTATGTTTCACAAACATTCCTGATAAGATTTTTATA
>CAUZXS010002192.1:0-12500 GCA_963585895.1 Sepioteuthis lessoniana
CGCCTTGGTGTGGCAACTAGTCTAGGAGAAGGAAAACACTGAATTCAAACCTGTTAAACTCCGCTTAAAAACTGACCTTGTGTCCTATCCTACCCGAGCAGAGGGGTTGGGGAATATGATATATATATATTAGATATTAATGATATGGTTCCTTCCGTAACGTAAGTTGAGCACTCTTTAAAAATAATTATACTCAGACTGAATCGGCATTTTTGACTCCCAGTTTAACCGTAGGTACCCATAACATCTACTCGCCTGACAAATATCTTCACCGAAACTAAGTCATGGGAATGAAGTCTTTGGTCCAGTTTGTAACATCATTTTTTTTTTTAACCAGTTCTGCCTTTTTTTTTTTGGCATGGAGCAACCTTTTTTTAAAACGAGTTGTTCCAATTTTAAGCCAGTTAGATTTGTTCGAACAGGGCCTCGCGCATACATGAAAGAAGTTTTTCAAAACTAAAACTTATGAAAACATACCTACGTTCAAATATTTCTCAAGAAAGACAAAATAATTTGGCGACGTCATCGATAGAAATTGATAGAACAAAAATTATAGAGTTTAAATGATTTTGTAGAGTTTAGGGCTCAGCAAACAGTTTTGTAATTGAACCCTGCACTCCCACTTTTTGTATGATAGAGGGCTCCACCAACAATTTTCCAATTGGGCTTCGCGCTCTTTTGCGCCAAACCTGGGTACAGATAATATGCTCTGTTCATAGACGAAAGTACATATCATTACATCAATAACACCATAGTTTTTTTCCGTGCGAATATATATATATATATATAGCGAGAGAGAGAGAGAGAGAGAGAGAGAGAGAGAGAGAGAGAGAGGAAATCTGGATCCCAGAAACCAAGTTTGAGCCCAGGGTCGTCAAATGATGAAGTCTTTTGTAGAAAAACTCTCAAGTTTACCCCCTGCATAAAACACTCCAATTCCATTTTCAAATTTCTTGGAATACACAAATGGAAGCAACGTTATAACCGTGTTGAACAAACCTTAGATATCAAACTCATATTGTTACAAGCAAAATGTAAACAAAAAAATCTACCCCTTCACAAAATACCCTAATTTAATTTTTCAAATTTCTAAGAGAACACAGATTAGACCAAAGTTTTTATACAAAATACCTTTTTATCAGTTTTAGGGATGTGTGGAGTGCTAAAATATATGCCTAGTCTCTTTCTCTCTTTCGCTCTAGCTCTCTCCGTCTCCGTCTCTCTCTCTCTCTCTCTCTATATATATATATATATATATATGTCTGTGTGTCTGTGTGTGATTAAATTTCTTGCTTTTATAATAGGATTCTAGTCTTTACGTGCTAACTATCCTTGTCAACAAAATTTCGGAATCTTCCACAGATAATTAAAAAAAAGTCTTACCACTCTTATGGGAATACCTTCATTAGAATAAAAATGGGTATTATGGAGAATGTCTGTGGTGGATTCCAAGAAATTTCTAACGGGGATGATAAACAGGTAGCAACTGTTTGAAATTTTGATATCACGAAAGTACACCCATAGAAGCATTTATTTTTTAAATGAACACACACACACACACACACACACACACACACATACATATATATATATATATATATATATATATATATATATATATATATACGCGAGTTCCTTTAATGATTATGAATATTTGGGTAGAGGATAGCTGGAGAGAATTATAAATATGTTTTCTAATAGAGAAATACCGTAAAGATAGAAAAGTGTGCCGATAAACTTAAAAGGAAGGCAAATCAATGAAATAAAATAGATTGATCTAAAGCAATTCAATTCCATGAACTCTTTCTTTTCCGGCACTTTGAAGATGAAAACCTTGAAACAAGGCCGAATAATTGAATCAAAAGGGATCTCGCCACGCTAAGTTGGCAATCCTTTAACCAGTATCGATTTGGCCATCGATGCGCAAAAGAATTACTCCAAACGCATCTTTGCGCAGTTTTATCAATTCCTTCGCGTTTGTCTTTGGTATTTGTGCAAAGATTTCTCCTCTGACAACTTGGCGCGTTTTGTTTTGTCTTCATAGAACTCTATTCACTGTGCTGGATCGTAAGTGAGTTATTGCCGATCGGGCAAAATATTGGAAAGTTTTTCGTTTGAATTTCTATTTGTGCAAAGAAATTCAGCAGACTCTGAAAGAGTTCAGTGAGTAGGATAGCCAAGGTCTAGTGAAAACGAAAACTAAGAAAAGGATGCTGATCTAAAAGAATTCAAACTAAACTTTTCTTTTATTCGTTGTACTTGTAATAGCCAAATAACCAAAAATGTTTACTCAAAAAAAAAAAAAAAAAAAGAAAGAAAAAACAGTCTTTAGATAAGATGAATAAGTTTCATCTGATGATTATCTTTTTAGGCCATGAAACTGACAATAATGAGACTGACGCAAGGAGGTGGATAAACATACATTCATTTTAGATTTTAAACCATTTAAATATATATATATATATATATATATATATATATATATATATATATATATCAACCCATCAGCACGAGCGGGATGTGACACAAGATCAATATTTAGTGGAGTTTAACAGAGATTTCCTTCTCCCAAACCGGTTGCCATACCAAACTTAAAAAGCTCAATCTGCCCGACTCTTTGATTATAAGAGTATTAGTGCTGTGTGAAACGCAAACAGCTTCATCTAGGCTTTGTACTCGGCTCATCATGTTCATTTTTGACGATGCTAAGTGCCACCATAATATATATATATATATATATATATATATATATATATATATATGTGTGTGTGTATATATGTGAAAGAGAGAGATAGTAAAAGAACAGTTATATATTTCGTATGCTCTCCATTTTTTCTTTGCCCCTCATTATATATCTATCTCTCTACCTCTACTTTCCCCCTCTTCCTTTCTCTCTCTCTCTCTCCCTCTAAATATCTATATGTGTGTGTGTATTTGTGGGGTGTGTCAGAGAGAGATAGAGATAAACAGACATGATAATAATATATAATCCATATTCTCTCCATTCTTATTTCTGTATCTTTCTCTCTGTCTCTCCTCTCTCTCTCTCTCTCTCTATATATATATATATATATATATATATATAAAAGATAGATAGATAGAGAGAGAGAGAGAGAGAGAGAGAGAGAGAGAGAGAGAGAGAGAAGCTTAACTGAGTTCAAACCCTGGAGCTACAATATGCAATAACAAAGAGAAATGCGTGTATTTACAAAAGTTATGACATGACACATTATTCTAACAAGTATTCTCAGTTTTTCCTGATAAATAAAAACGTTGGTTAAGCGTATCTAGTTCCTTTGTAGAAAGGGAAAATGCCGAAGTCTTCAACGACCGAAAAGACATTAGCTTGGACGGACTAGTACATAAAATGGAAAAAAAACTTCATCCCAGAAACTTTAACATAAATTAGACGTAGATTAGAATGGAGTTGTTTGAAGTAAAAGTGAATTGCATCAATTTTCCATATGAGCCAGTCTGCTTGCTTTGAAAATCAGTCTGCGGGATATTGGCTTTATCTAGATTCCTGTGGGAAACGCCACTTCATCGGCAACCGTGAGAGTCGAAGAAATATACCTCAGTAGCAATCTACTGTCAAATTATGCAGCTGCTGAATTAAAATAAATAAATGAATAAATGTATTTGAAAAAAAAAAAGTAATATGGTATTTTAACTTCTGAGAAAAAGGTAAATAACAAATTGCTATCTCTGTAAAATAGATAAATAAACAAATAAATGATTTTATTCTCCCTGATGAAATTTACAAGGTCAACAATTAAAAAAAATGATCGTTCATTTTGAGTTGCTGGAAAATGAATTTAGATAAAACAATCCTACCAGAAGGTTCGATGTGACAATATAAATTATCCTATTGTCTAGAACAGAATGTATCAAAGTGGTCCCTATGACCTCTAAGGATGAATAGAATGATGGCTGGATGAAAAAAAAAGCATAAGAATCATCAGGGAATTAATTTACTGGTTTGCATTTTTAAATTCCTTAATAACAGAAAAAATATCACTGAATCATGTTGATTAGTTGCCAGATATCGAAAACTGTAACAAAATATCGCAAATTTTGTTCAACTATTTTTTCCATGTGAGTATATTGCGGAATTTGGATTTAAACAAATGCATTATTTACAAAGCAAACGGTGAAGCTCTTTAAGTATAGACTGCGCAGTCGGTTGGAGCAATTGAATACTCCGACTGCACTTCTGTACAGGAGTAAGATGTCCTCCCACTCGCTATGAGTATCCTGGATATGACACTAAACCGTCTAATGATGAGGCTGCAGTCCTGGAGCTTTAGGGAATGTAGAGTATCCCTTATTGCTATGATTCCCTGTTCCCCTCTGACCAGGATAGATAGTACCTGTTAAGGACTCCTCTATGGGTTAAACAGAGCTATTTAATCATCTGCTATTCTTGAAACCATTTTGATAGGCATAAACAAATGATTAATTTCAAACTGAATTATTAGTGTTCGACAGCAATACTTAAAACCATTTAACTGTGTACAAATAAAACTATTAGTGTTAGACAACAATTACTTGAACCATCTAATTGTATGCTAACAAATGATTGATATTAAATTAAATTATTAATGTCAAACACCAATACTTGAAACCATTGAACTGTGTGCAAATAAAACTATTAATGTTAGACTGCAATACTTGAAACCATCTAATTGTGTGCTAACAAATGATTGATATTAAATTGAATTATCAATGTCAAACACCAATACTTGAAACCATTTAACTGTGTGCAAATTAACAAATGATTGATATAAAATACAATTATATTGCGATACTTGAAACTATTCAATTTTGGGCAAATAAATGAGCTCTGGCTTCTTTTAAACATTGCAACCTATAAACTATTCGTTTAGAAATCGTATATATCTAATTCATATATGTATAAGCAGGGTTTGGCATTAAATAACCTACAAAGTTTACATGCCGTAAAACATTATCAACCAACTAACCTTTGAGCTAAGAATGCAGTGAATTGCAACTCAAAATCACGAACATCCAAACTAATATTCTTGATCTCCTCAATGCCCACCAATCACATCCTTCCCATAAAAAAATCTAAAGAAATTTACAATAAGACCAAATTACTTCTATAAACCCTTTCTTTACTAGATATATTCGAACAAACTGATCCCTTCCCCAACCTGTTTCACATGTTTTTTTTATTATCATGATTCCCTACAAATAAACTCCTAATAAAAAAAAAGAAAAAAACAAAACAAATAACCAACTAAATTACCTAAAGTTTATCATTAATTCCTAAGACCTCTCCTTAGAATTTATTCTCAGACTTATTTTCTTTAACTTGATTCGGTGATGAGGTTGATATGCCGTAAAACAAAACAAAACGAAACAAATAAAAAATGATTCAAGAATTAAACGTGCATTTGCTTTTATAGTTTATTGATTCTTTTCTCTGTTAGATTGTATTCAACTCTAGTAAATTAGTTATGTTTTATTATCTAATATTCAATTAATCTATATGGGGAAGGATGGAAGTTAAATATGATTACCAGTGGTGCATCAAGTAAAAAGTTTGAGAAGTCCTAGTTTAAAGCCATAAGACGATATTGTTATTTATCAAGTTTTGATACAAAAGATCCCGGTTGCTTATATTTCCGTCGAGGTCACCCATCTAAGTACTGAACCCGCTCATAGTTGCCTAACTTCAGTGATCTAATTGGAACTAGTGATTCCATCGTGATGTGACTAGAAGACCCAAAGTAGAGGGATGGTATTACTAATTATTAAAAATTCATCAAAAGTAAATCTTTCTATGTAAATTGATTGATTGATTTTAACAGCATGTCAACCTGTCAAGGATTATTTTATGCCTCGAGGTTAGGGAATCGGGTTTATTCTAGTTTCCTATTTACATTTTTATGTGCAGCTGTTATTGAAGTGCTCTTTTTTGCAAGGTTCTAAGAAATACGAAAAATAAGAGATCAATTTAAGCGCTCTTTTTTGCAAGGTCCTAACAAATACAAAAAATAAGAGATCAATTTGAGACATAGATGGGTCTTTACTACTACTACTACTACTACTACTACTATTACTACTACTCTAGGTTAGAGTGGACCTGGGAGTAATGACAATGAAGGGGTACTCCACACACCTCAGCTCTCCATCAGATGCAGTCTAGTGTCATACCCAAGGCATCTCTTTTTATGGAGGGAGGTGAAGGAAGTCTTACCCCTCGGCAGTAGATCCTGTTCTCAGTCAGGGTGATAATTTAATTTGATAAAAAAGAGGTAATTTTAGCTGTATAAAAAATTAAATAATTAAGAAGTAAAGCTATTTTTTAACTCAAAATATTGCTGATTTCTTTTATTTTATTTTTTCCTGGAAGCTTTTCTTTTTTTTTTTTTACAAGAGAAATGTTTCTTTTCAGGCGGGAAATGTAACATTTATTTTATATAAGCAGGAGTATAAAAGTTTGTTGGGTTTTTTTTTTTTGCAATTCATAACGTTATTATCAGTTGTCTGTTCGCAAAAGAAAAAAAAAAGGCTCCAGACAATTATAGAACCCTGCAAATACTGCAACTCCCATCGTAAAATCAAAGTCTGTAAACCTGTTTAAAGATTTGTTTATTTGTTTTAGTTAGCCGATCATTCATCCAGACGCCAATTTCACTAGACAAAAGTTAAAAGCAGGTGCCACTTTGATGCTATGTTGTTTTTGTATTTCGTATTTTTTAAAAATCTTTACATGTTTTCTGGACTTGTGTAGGTGAGAAAAGATGAATTTGGTTTAGTTTGGTTAGGTTTTATGGCATATCTACCATTGTAGAATATTTAATGCCAAATCCTCTTTATCCATATATACTAAATATATATAATTTGATTGGGTTTCGTTTCGTTTTATGGCATATCAACCATTGTAGGTTATATAATGCCAAATTCTCTTTATACATATATACTAAATATATATAATTTGATTGGGTTTCGTTTCGTTTTATGGCATATCAACCATTGCAGATTATTTAATGCCAAACCCTTTATAATGTTACCCGGATATAAGAGAGATTTTCTCTGGTCCCAAATTAGAGCCTGTGTTAATGTATATAAAATAGACCAAACCTGGATATAAGAGAAACCCGATATAAGAGACTTCTTATCTGGTCTCGACAAACTCTCTTATATCCGGGTTACACTGTATATATAAGTTTTGGATTGGTGGGGTTTAATGGCATTTCAACCATTGTAGGTTATTTATTGCCAATTCATCTTTAAACATATATATTAAATATATATGATTTGTTTGGCTGGGTTTTATGACATATGAACTTTTTGTAGGTTATTTAATGCCAAATCCATTTTATACATATATGTTAAATATATATAGTTTGGTTTGGTTTGGTTTGGTTTGGTTTGGTTTTCTGACATATAAACCATAATAGGTTATTTAATGCTAGATCCTTTTTATACATATAAAAGTTCTATTTCAAACAATTCAATTTAACATAAGTACAAAGTTTAGTTCTATTTGACTCATAGATAGGGCCCTATCAGGTGCTACCACTCCGGGTCAGAGTGGACCTGGAAGCAATGCCAATAAAGTGGTACTCCGCATTCCCCAAAGCTGTAGCATTACTGGAGCCTCACCATCAGATTGTTTAATGTCATATCCAGAACACCCGTTGGAGGAGTCTCACTCCTCGGCAAAGATGCAGTGGATGTATTCTTCAGCCCCAGCCGACGGGGACAAGAAAAGACGAAGAAAATTAGAGGATATGATAACTTAGCAATGTGTATGTGTGTGTAGAGATACACACACACACCCACATATGTAGAGTTAAAAGGAAAAAGAAGTTACGGATAAATGAAAAAAGATAAAATTTAACAGGTAAATTGAAAAAGAAAGAAAGAAATATAGAGATGAGTAAAGTGTGATAGATAGATAGATAGATAGATGAGCAGACAGAAGAAGTAAGTAAGTGAGTAAAGAAAGAAAGAAAGAAAGAATCTATGACTAATTGTGATAGATAGATAGATAGATAGATAGATAGATGAACAGACAGAGGAAGTAAGTGAGTAAAGAAAGAAAGAAAGAAAGAAAGAAAGAAAGAATCTATGACAAGTTGAGATAGATAGATAGATAGATAGATATGAAAAAATTGAGATGTACATTAAAAAGAAAGAAAGAAAGAAGGAAAGAAAGAAAGAGCAAAATAAAAAGGAAAAAGAGCATTTTTTAAAAAGAAATATTGAGATTGATGAATGAAAAAAAAAAAACAAATTAAAAAGAAAAGTGAATGATTGACATAAGAAAGAATGAAAGAAAGTAAGAAAAAAAATGGTAATAAAAAAGAAGGAAATTAAAAAATATTGAGAACAAATACAAATAAATCGATAAATAAATAAAAACGGGGACAGAAATAAAAACCACAGAATATATATATATATATATATATATATATATATATATATATATATATATATATATATATAGATATATATATATAGATATAGATATATATATATATATATATATATATATATATATATATATATATAAAGGCTCTGTTAGTATTTTAAGAGGGTTTTATATTTGGCAGCAGGATTAGCATTAGGTTTGCTGGTCCTGCTACTCAGTATTTCGACTGCTTACTTCAAGAGACGGACTACCACACATGGCAAACTGGCGCAACATAATCGCTCAACTCCATCTGCTAAACTAAGCTGAACAACAACAACAGCATCAAAAACCTAAGAAAACAGATAGACCAAAGGATAGGAAAAGATCACCAGTCACTGTATAGTATATATTAATGAGGAACTCTTTATTACTGGGAGGTAAATAAAATGACAAAATAATTCATGAATACTTGGGAGTAGCGTAAAGATTAGCAAGTTAGACAATCAAATCTTCACGAGTAAGTTCGAGTCTCATTAAGTGCCACGGCTAATCAAAAATCTTGGTAAATTACTACAAATTCACGAATAGTCGCAAGTCGACAGTCAAAACCTTTATATTTCGTAGAGAAACAGATTGCTGGATTGCCCAGTCAGCTGGGGCTGTAGAATACACTGACTGCACCTCTGCAGAGGAGTAAGACCCCCCCCCCAACGAGTGTCCTGGATATGGCACTAAACAATCTGATGGTGAGGTTCCAGCAGTGCTGGAGCTTTGGGGAATGCAGAGTACCCCTTCATTGCCATCGCTCCCAGGTCCACTCTGGCCCGGAGTGGTAGCACCTGATAGGGCCCTATCTATGGGTTAAATAGAACTAACAGCATACTTATGCTAAAATGAATTGAGTAAACCAAATAGCTTGAAATAGAAACATTTTTGACAATTAAACCGTACTTACACTTAAATTGCGTGCTTATGCTTAACTGAATTATTTCAAATAGAACTGTTTTTCGATATTAAACCTGTATTTACACTTAACTGAATTGTTACATATAACTGCTTGAATTGTTTGAAATGGAAATGTTTTTGACAATTAAACTGTGTACTTATGCTAAACTAAATTGTTTTAAATAGAACAAATTATTTACATAAAAATGGATTTGGCGTTAAATAACCTACAAAGGTTGATATGCCATAAAACCAAACAAATCAAACCAAACCAGATTGTTTGAGTAAGAAAAAAAGAAATAGACAAATATTTCATACGAAGAAATCCAATCTCGTTTTAATGTATAGTTTCAGTTTAGCATACAAAACAGTTCTATTTCAAGCAATTCAGCTTTGCATAAGTACACACTTTCATCTATTTGACCCATAGATAGGACTCTACTCTGGGTCAGAGCGAACCTGGGGCGATGGTAGTGAAGGGGTATTTCGCATCCCCTAAAGCTCCAGCATTACTGGAACCTCACGACCAGATTGTTCAGCGTCATACAGGACACTCATTGGAAGGGGAGTCTTACCCTATGCAGAGATGTAGTCGGTGTATTCTACAGTCCCACCCGACTGGGCAATCTATTACAAATAGTAATGACGAAAACGCATCTCCTTGCATGATACCTCTCTGGATTTCCCCTCGGCAGAAGTTTTTCCTCCCGCCGTCTATTCCATTTTTCAGTTTTTCATGGCTTAGGTGAGGAATTTTCTGAATTTGTCGGATAACTTTTACGTTTTCAGGCGTTTTACCACCAAGCATTTTGGAATCATAGCTCTCCTGTACTCTTCTTTATAATCTAAATTTTGGTAAGGCAGTTTTTTAATGGTTTCACGCCTTCGTCCGATTCTTCATTCTTTGAATCGCTTTTCAAGGATCATTGAATCCAGTTTAAGAAAGCAGAGTACAAAGCTCACACTTCTTTTTTAGTGTATTTACTTTGGCAAAATTTAAATATTATTCGATGTTTTCGGGGGAGGGCGGTTTTTTTTCACTTTGTGGTCTACTGGAACGGAGACATTCATTTTCTGACAGATCTCCCTTTGTTTGTTGATATTGGTCTAGTCAACTGACCTGGACAAAGTGAGCGTTTGAAAATAAAAGAGCTTTGTTAGAACATTAGAAGAATTGAAAACATCCAGACAACAACATCACTAAAAGTCAGTAAGAATGTTGGGGAAGTTACTGGAGTATTCAGATTTGCTGTCACATGATATTCAACGAAAGTCATCAGATACTGGATTTATCCGACCTCCCACCAAGCCAAGTTTGACACAATGTCATTTTATAGGTGTTTTTTTTTTAGTGGTAGCACGCAGGAATCAAGACTCATGCGTGGCCGTCACAAAAAGCTTAATCTCCTGGATATTAATTTTTGGGGGTCTCGGGTGTCAAGCGACAAATTCAGCCTTGTTAAACGGGTACTGACTGGAGGTGGAGAGCACCATGGGATTAAGCGATCAACTTATTATCGCCCACCTACCTCGAATGCCAAATGAACCCTGGACGAATTAGAAAATGCAACGAATAATAATAATATGCAAAAGCAAAAATCTTTCCTGGGGAATAAAAAGCATAAACTCCTCTGGGATTTTAAGAAACAAACTGATCACCAAATCTCGGTCAGACGACCAAACATAGTAATAATCAACAAAAGAAAAAAAAAAAAGAACTTGCAGAATTGTGGACTTTACTGTCCCGGCTGACCACAGAGTAAAGTTGGAAGAAAGCAAAAAGAAGGATAAGTACCTGGACCTTGCTAGGGAACTGAAAACTGTGGAACATGAAAGTGACGGTTGTACCAATTGTAATTGATGCTCTTGGTACAGTCAACAAAGGACTAGTACAAAGACTAGCGGACTTGGTAATAAGAGGACGAGTGGAGACAATCCAAACTACAGCGTTATTGAGATCGGCCAGATAACTGAGAAGAGTCCTGGAGACTTGAGAAGACTTGCTGTCACTCAGACTCCAGTGAAAAACCATCAGCTAAAGCCTATGTGAAAAACTCTCAAGGAGTAAATAATAATGATAATCGAGAAACTCTAGCTATCAAAGCGGGTAGAGTGTTCGCCAATGGTCCGGGAGACCTGGGTTCAATCCCAGGTCACGTCATACCAAAGACTTTAAAAATGGTACTTGATACACCCTTGCTTAGCATTCAGCAATATAAGGTATGTATCAAGGGTAAAGTAGAGCAATCCAGGGAAAGGAGTAGCGCCCTCCCTTACACATTGGTGTAGTAGCTATCGAAAAGGGAGCCTTCTGGTCGCCCTCGACTACGGTCGCCAACTTTACTTTTACTTACTTTACTTAACATACCGGACATTAGCATAATGATAATATAGTGTCCGGCAATGGCTCGGGAGACCAGGGTTCAATCCCAGGTCGAGTCATACCAAAGACTCAAAAATGGTACCTGATGCTTCCTTGCTTAACACTCAGCATTATAAGGCATGGATCAAGGGTAAATTGGGTCATTCCTGGGAAAGATGTAGAGCCCTTCCATCCACCTTAGCTATCGAAAAGGGAGCCTTCGGGTCACCCTTGACTACGGTCGCCAACTTTACTTATCAATACAGTCACTGGCCTTCCTCTCAAGACTTCAAGTAATCTTAGCAAACCAAGAATTTATGTGTTTAGCGGAGTAATGAACAAGTTGTAACTTTCGTCATCTTTCCATTTAGATCATCATATAGATCCACTTAGTGTTAAAAATGTATTACTCAACACATAAATTCTACTTTTGGGGGATAGGCATAAATATATATATATATATATAAAAAACAAATTTTTTTCAGAGTTATAGAGAAACATAATCATGCTCTTTAAATTGTTGTGGTTATCATATAATGAAGTTATACTTAAGATGCTAAGTACGCTCTGAATAGTTTTGTTATATTTTTTATAGGGGAAACTAAAATATATTGCAATGTTTAATTTATATAAATTTGGTATTTCCGTTTTTCTAGTAGAAAAAAAGAGACATGGTTCGACTTGCCGGATAATCCTACACAATAGATTTTTAAGAATTTCATAATGGTATATTTACACTACATCTTAAGAAACATAGACTGACTGCAATTAAAATTAATTATAAAATTCTTTTTGTTCATATTT
>CAUZXS010002192.1:17500-63908 GCA_963585895.1 Sepioteuthis lessoniana
TACGATTTCAAATCCTGGACGAGACTGATTACATTTTATATTGCATTAATACCCCGGTGAAAAGTATGAATCCAATTATTCTCCCTCCAGCTAAAGGTAAATAGTAGGGCAGACTGTATTTTTCAGCCTTTGTAAGCAACCAGTCTAGAAGAAGGAAGACGCTGGATTCAAACCTGTTAAACTCTGCTTAAACATTGTCCTTGTATCAGTCATATCCTGCCAGTATGGAGGGTTTGGATAAATACATATATATACGGTAGATTTATGCGATGCTACTGTAGTTGAAATGGTAATGAAATCCTGGTTCGCCAAGTGTGGGTTGCAAATTAAACTCTCGCCAGAAGCCACATCTTTATTTCTGGGTTTGTGCATTTTTGTTTTATCTCAGCGCTTAAAGAGTATATTGATCGATGGTTCTATGATAAAATTCCAGTTATAAAATGGGAAAAGGTCGATAATAATTATGTAAAACTTTAATGCAAAAATTTGAAAATAAGTATAAAAGTGTTGGTTGTGTCCTGAAGGAGAATCGCCACCGGATAGAGAGGATTTTATGGCTGATGATTCACAAATCCTCGATTCAAATCGATATTTTATTCAACAGGAGGCAAAATATTCGGAAGGATAAATAAAAACGTAATATGCATCCGGATTTTTTTATTCATTTCAATTTCAGTTTACATCATCCTCCATACACCCTTTGCCCAGTCGGCTGGGGCGTTTAGAATACACCGACTGCACCACTGCAAAGGTGTACCCCCCCCCCAACGAGTGTCCTTGATATGACACTAGATAATCTGATGATGAGGTTCCAGTAATGCTGGAGCTTTGGGGAATGCGGAGAAGTGCTTCATTGCGATCACTCCCAGGTTCACTCTCGCTCGAAGTGGTAGCCCCTCATAGGGTCCTACCTATGGGTCAAATACAACTTAACTGTAGTTTCGAGAGTTTACTGTTTTTTGCATTTAAACTGCGTATTTATGCTAAATTTAATCGTTTAAAATAGAACTCTTTTGACATCTAAACTCCGTATTTGTGCTAAACTGAATTGTTTAAAACAGAACTATTTTGACATCTAAATTGCGTACTTGTGCTAAACTGAATTATCTGAAATAGAACTGTTTTTGACATTGAAACTTTACTTATGCTAAACTGAATTGTTTGGAATAGAACTGATTATTTGTATAAAAATAGATTTGGCGTTAAATAACCTATAAAGGTTGATATGCCAGATAACCAACCAACCAACCATCCACTCACCCTGACACATATGAGTACACACAAACATGTACACACACAAAGATACGTAAGCGCGCAGAACATACATTCCTTCCAGTTCGTTTTTCCCGCCTTGATTCACCTCTCTATTTCTTCTTTGTTGTCTCTCCCTCAGTAAGCATACCTTTTCTTTTTTAATTCGTTTTTGTTCTTTTTGATTTGTACGATTATAAATGTTCCGACAAAATGATCTCATGAGTTTAAAACATTGAAAAAAAGCCACATATATCCTATAGAGAGTTAAATTTGACTATAATAATGGACAATATTTGTCAATGTGTTTTTCTAGTGTAATCATTGTTTATAATATAATATAATATAATATAATATAATATAATAATTTTGTTTTCATATTGTCATTATGTTTTTCAAGATTGTATCGCCCAAATGTTTGCCCTCACAAGCAATAGATTTCTGAAGCCTCACCCTAAAGTTAATATATATTTTGATTGTATTAAAGACGTTACCATTCTGGGCCAGAGTGGGTGCAATAGCAATGAAGGGGTGCTCCTCATTCGCCAAAGCTCCAGCATAACTGGAACCTCACCATCAGATTGTTTTGTGTCATATACAGGACACTCGTTGGGGGTGGGGGTCTTACTCATCTGCAGCTGGTGTATTCTACAGCCCCAAAATATATTTGATTAATATGCATAAATATATTGAATTATCGATTATGTGTGCACATGGAGGGAATGAATAGATAGTAATTTTCTAAGCTTTTTTCTTAGATGTGCCACAAGGCCGGGTGAATGGGACATCCAATGAAAATCGAACTCACTCGTAAAAGTTTGCTAGTCTAGCTTTCTAACCATTACACCATCCAAGGCACCCATGGATAAATATATATATATATATATACATGTGTGTGTGTGTGTGTGTGTGTGTGTGTGTGTGTGTGTGTGTGTATATGTGCTTAAAAAACGAACCAAGTTACACCTACCTCTGATAACAATAAACTCGGCCGAGCCCTAACTATCATTTTAATCTTAGATCCCAGATTTTTGGTGGCCTGACATTTTTTGTCCCAAAAAACTGGCCACATACCACGCCTTCTTCTTTTGAGACTTCAACCCTATATTTATCTGGAGCTTTATTCTATTTTTCTTTTTTTTTTTTTGTATTTTATTTACGTTTTTCGCCCGGGCAAAATAAACAAGGAAAATAATATCGCTTTGCTGTAGTCCTTTTTCTTTTATTGACAAAAAAGTAAATAAATATATAAACAAATAAATGAATTTGAGAAAGCATTTATCAGTGTTCAAACCTTCTTGTTTCATTCTTCCTTTTAAGCAACGAAGAAAGCATTGGAATTCATAATATTTGGATTTTGTTGATCGTTAAAAAACTCGAATGCACTGATTTCACCGTGAACAAGAAGATTGTGTCCTATCTATCACTTCACTGCGTGAAAATTTCAATAGATAGATATGGACAGACTGAAACAAATAAAGACAGAGTTTATTTAGATATCTATATGAAAAAGGGCATCACTCCATCTTCTTTCAATATGTATATATATTGAGACAAGATATATATATATATATATATATATATATATATATATATATATATATTGCTATAAGAGGGGGGGAGATATGGGTTGTCACATAGACATTAAAAAATGCTTTAATTTTCTGGTTTATAGAATAAGGGCTCATTTAATTCATTTCTACACGGTCAAAATTTTGAAACTTTTCTGAAGCGTTTCATTATATATATATATATATATATATATATATATATATATATATATATATATATATATATATATATATATATATAAACCCAGGTCGCGTCCTAACAAACACTTTAAAAATGGTACTTGATACCTCCTTGCTTAACATTCAGTAATACATGGTACGTATCAAGGGTAAAGTGAAGCAATCATGAGAAAGGAGTAGCGCCCTGCCCTATACCTTGGTGTTGTAGCTATTGAAAAGGGAGCCTTCTGGTTGCCCTCGACTATGGTCACCAACTTTACTTACTTACTTACCAAGGGTAAAGTGAAGCAATCCTGGGAAGGAGTAGCACCCTTTCCTACACCTTGTTGTAGTAGTTATTGAAAAGGGACCCATCTGGTCGCCCTCGGCTACGGTCGCCAACTTTACTTACTTATACACACACATATATATATATATATATATATATATATATATATATATATATATACATATATATGCGTGTGTGTGTGTGTGTGTGTGTGTGTGTGTGTGTGTGTGTGTGTGTGTGTGTGTGTGTGTGTGTGTGTGTGTGTGCAAATGATTACTGTGAAGATCTCTTGAACGACTTATGTAACGCCTCGAAATATATATGAAAGTTTATCTATCTATCTATCTATCTATCTATCTATCCATCTGTACTTTCATTTATACAAAGGATGACGAGACCTAGTGCGCTCTGTTTTATTCTATTACATATCGTCAAGGGAAGAAGTTTCTAAGAAATATAACACCGTCATGAGATAGTCGATAGGAACTTATCAGGGACTGTGTAGTATCATATTACTTCTGAAATAATCACCCGGTAAAACAAGTGTGAAGAACAACTCGGACGTTAATCAATGCAAGACATAACACTATCCTTTTTCAATGGCAACAAAATAAAACAAAGATTATGTAAAAAGGAGGAAAAGTCTTAAAGAAGAAAAAGAAAAAAATTGCCTTATAAGAGTGAAGATGTCACTTTTTATTTAGCAAAGTCGATATCCGAAGATGCAAACGGCTATAAATAACTAACCAAATAAATAGATAGACTTCTTTTGGAGAAAAACAAAACTTATATAAATAAACTTGGGAAAGAGAATGTATTTAAAGGTTAGTATTGAGGTGATGACTGTTGGGATACTTGTCGCTAATTTTGTTTCCACGTGCCTACAATGTTTCGTCCTAAACAGACTAAAATGTAACAAGGTTCTCTCGTGAGACTATTGCAGAAAAGTAGTTGAACTGCATTATTTCTCAACAGGTATATATATATATATATATATATATATATATATATATATATATATATAGCATGAAGATAGAAGCGTCAAGGGATTCGAAATCTCGCTTATCATTTATCGGATTTAAAATTATATTGACAGTTGCGCAAATGGACTTGATGTAAGAGAAGCAAAAAGAAATTTACGAAAAAGATAAAAAGCTAAATTTGAGAAAAAAAAAAGACGATAATTAGAAAAGGCTGACAGCAACAGAAGAAATAGCAATGAGAAGAAGAAAAAGGGAGATGAAAGGGATGACAGAAGAAAAGGAAAAATTAAGAAAAGAGGCAAGAAGTAGGGAAAAAAGAACGAGAAAAATGAGAGAAAGTTGACATGAATGAATTACAACGAAAATACATGATAAAATTAAGAAGGAAATTATATATGTATAATCTTTTCGTTTAATGAAATATAAACCTTAGTGGGTTCCTTACTGTCTCAGCCATCCTTGTTGAAGGACTGAAGTAATCATAGATGGGATGAAAAGAAGTTTAATACCTTTACCGGGGGTATAAGTCCAAAAGTAAATGTAATAACTTGACAGGAGTTTAAACTTACATACTACAATGTCATATGTTAGCAACGACGCTATATATATATATATATATATATATATATATAAATTCAAAAAATAAAAATCTCTTCGTGGACCTTCTAATTTTGATATATATATATATATATATATATATATATATATATATATATATATATATATATATATATATATATTTACTAATCTAATATCTACCAGCATTCACGGTTTCCAGAAAAAAAGACCCCGCCAGGAACAAGAGATAACAATATCTCGAATCACCGCCCGGGGGAAATAGAAAAAAATATTATAGGACAAAAAGAAAGAAAAGGCTAACCCCGTCACACCACTTGAAAAAAATCAAGAGATATGTAGTCAGTTGGTCAAAAGAAAACTAAAACCCTCCGTAAACACTGCAATGCTACAATTACAAGAGTGCTCAACACGAGTGGAGCCAATTATAAAATTATAAAATTAAAAAAAATAAAAAATAATAATAAAAATTTATAAAAAACGGCGTTTTCTCCTTTAGCATTGGTCGGGATTAGACTTCCTGATGATCCGTTAAGGTGAAACTTTAGTAGGAGATTTCCGACTCGCGATTTATTCTATTATATATATATATATATATATATATATATATATATATGTGTGTGTGTGTGTGTGTGTGTGTGTGTAATCTTGTTTTGTTCTATTTAGAAATAAAAAGTGCTCAATATCAGTGATGGAACATATGTAGATCTAAGTAAGAAGAGATATTGGTTAGAAAGAAAGAATGCGTCCACGAAAAAAAAAAAATGAATTAATTGACAAAAGAAAGAAAGACAGGAAAAAGAAAGAAAAAAAGAAGCAATGAAAAATAGAAGGAAAAAAGAAAATGAATTGATGGATAAAAGAAAGAAACAAAGAAATAAAGAATTGATGAATTAAAGTACGAAAATAAGTAACCAAATTAGCAAACAAGAAAGAAAGAAAGAAACAAACAAACAAATAAAAAGCGAATGAACAACGACTGAAATGATAAATGAAAGAAAGAAAGAAAGAAAGAAAGACAGGAAAAAGAAAGAAAGAAAGAAAGCGTGTGAAAATGAATTGAGAAAAGAAAGAAAGAAACAAAAAAACAAATAAAAAACGAATGAACAACGACTGAAATGACAAATGGAAGAAAGAAAGAAAGAAAGAAAGAAAGAAAGAAAGAAAGAAAGCGTGTAAAAATGAATTGAGAAAAGAAAGAAAGAAAGAAAAAAAACAAACAAACAATTAAACAAACCAACAAACAAATAAAAACGAATGAACTACGACTGAAATGATTAATGGACGAAAGAAACAAAAAAAAAAAAAGAACTGAAGAAAGAAAGTAAGAAACAAACAAACACAAACAAATAAACAAACAATCATAGAAGGAAAGAAAAAAAATGAATTAAAGAAAGAAAGAAAGAGAAGAAATGGATAGATTTAAAAAAAAATGAAAATAAAGGAATCAGTTTTGGAGTTGTTCCAAAGATAATATCCGTTCTTGTCAAAATTCAGGGAAAATAATGAAATTATTTAAGGGGAATTCCAGGGGACTTCTAACTTTAATCATAATCCTAAGTTTGGACGATTGGTTGCCTGACATATAATTGGTCAGTAAGATTAAATGAATTACACAGATCAAAGGATGTATAAGGAAAAAAAAATGAAATTTTTCTTAATACCTGGTTCTTTAAACTGTTTTTCTTTTATTTTTATTTGTTTACCCACAAAAGTCATCATATTCGAACTACGGTGAGTGTCTTCGTTGAATACAAAGTAATTTAAAGGAGCAGAAATAATATCTTGGAGATAAGAGAAAGAAAGAAATGCTACGTAAAAAAAAAGTCAGAACCTCGGGAAATAATCTGACTATTTAAGCGATAGTGATTTGGCATTTTATTGTTATTTAAAGGCAAAAACAAATATTGATGAAGATTTCATTTAGCCAAGAACATTGATTTAGACCCCTAAATCAATACATACATACATACATACATACATACATATGCATGTATGTTTGCATATGTGTGCACTTATTAACTATCGTAGTTATTAACCAAAGGTTCAAATAATTTAAGATAGGAAGAAAATTAATTACCTGATTAACTGATTTCGAGAAAAGTTTGAATATATATATATATATATATATATATATATATATATATATATATATATATACCATGAATAAGTAAATTACTTTCAAGTTTCTATAAAAAGGACCTTTTCTTTAAAATCTAAGATACCAGGATTTTAGCAGTTCTAGTGGGTTTTAGAAAATCAAAACTAATATTATTAGGTATTTGTTTACCAAATTTCGAATCTAGTAGATTTTAAACAATCAAAACGGAGTGTTCGCCAAAGACCCGGGAGACTGGGGTTCAATCCCAAGTCGAGTCATACCAAAAACTCAAAAAATTGGTACTTGGTTTCTCCTAGCTTAACACTCAGCATTATAAGGTATGGATCAAGGGTAAAGTGGATCAAGCCAGGGAAAGGGGTAGTGTCCTCCCCTACACCTCAGTGTAGTAGCTATTTAAAAGGGAGTTTTCGAGTCGACCTTGACTATGGTCGCTAACTTTACTTTTACTTATATATATATATATATTTGTAATCGAGTTCGGTAGATATATAAATATACAAGTTTATTTTGAGTTAACTTATGAAGGTAAGTTTCCGCGTGTACTTAAGCAAATATACCCAAAGTACATTTCGATATATATATATATATATATATATATATATATATATATATATATATATATATATATATAAAGAGAGAGAGGGGTAGGGAGGGGGAAAGACGTATGCGTCTAAAATGTTGTAAAGATATGGAGCTTGACTTTTTCTTTTCAACCGTTTTATAATTGCTTTCTTTGTTTCTATTGCATCTTAACAATTACCGTTCGCTTCTGTGACATAAATTTCACCCATGGCCCGTCATAAATTTCCTTGGCGTTCTTCAAAGACTTTGAGCCCCACTTCCGCTTTCATCCCCACTTCCGCTTCCGTGTTTCCAGTACCTTCTCTTTCTTTCCAGCGGGAATCACACTTTTAAGTGCCATTAGAATTTCATGCTCGGTTATTTTCATTCAAACGTCCCCAATTCAGCTGAATCGTTTTCAGCCATTTCTATATCTTCTCATAAGACCTAAGGACGAAGAGGTTCATATTTAAACCCATTTCTTTTTGCCCTTTCTGTACGTCCTTTTTTTTTTTTTCCTTGCACGTGTACGACAACGCATTCATACAGGTGACTGTCGTGTCCAGCTGAGTCCAAGTCACTTATAACCCTAGCCAGACTTAATGATTTAGTCATTTTATGTTGTTAATTGTCTCGCTTTTCCGCACTGTCGGGGTGTATGTGCGTGGCAGGGGGGGGGCTTAGAATATGCTGACTGGAACTCTTTGTATAAGGGTAAGACCCCTCACTACAAAAAAGGGTATCCTACGTATAACACTAACTCACATATGATAAAGAGGCTTCAACTTTAGAAACTATGGGTTACCGCTGAACGTTATTTCCTAACCTTTAGTTATTACATAACCCCGGACGGATTGGGATGCCGTAAAAATCAATGCCGTAAATTTTCAATCTTATTGAAAACAAGTTTTTATAACTCATTCTTCGTGGAGCCCTGTAGGCTGGCGCTGTAAAATACACCGGCTTCAACTCTACAGAGGGGTAAGAGACCCAAAACGAGTGTCCTGGAAATGACATTAAACCATCTGATGGTACATATTGCTAAAAGCCCTGGAGCTTTGGGGAATATCGCCTGGGGTGGTACCATCTGATAAGGTCCTATCTATGGGTCAAATAGAACAGCGTGACATTTTGATTGTGTGCAAACAAATGGCTCAAGTTAAATTGAATTGTTCGAAATAGAACTGTTTGACCAGTTAGCTGAACGTAAACAAATGAATTATTTGAATTGTTTGTGATAAATCGTAATACTTGGAACGATTTTGCAGGGTGCTAACGAATGAGTAATGTTGAATAGAATTATTAGTGCTGATTAGCAATACTTGAAACTTTTTAACTATCTGCCTAAATATAATTTTTAGTGTTACATAACAACATTTAAAACTGTTGATTGAGTGCAAACAAATTATAAATTCTAAATAAAATTATTCGTGTTAGAATACTTGGAACCATTGAACTGTGTGCAAATAAATAAGCTCTGGCTCTTTTTTAAAAAAAAGTTATCCACAATCCATGCGTTCACAAATCATATAATATGTATAGAGGATTTGGCATTGAATAACCTGCAATGGTTGATTGGTCATAAAATCCAACAAACCAACGAACCAACCAATATTCTTGGTAAGAAGATGAATATTGCTGGTAATACTATAAATATATACTT
The DNA here is from genome assembly GCA_963585895.1 of Sepioteuthis lessoniana. NCBI lineage: Eukaryota > Metazoa > Mollusca > Cephalopoda > Myopsida > Loliginidae > Sepioteuthis > Sepioteuthis lessoniana. The sequence goes on from CAUZXS010002192.1 coordinate 26,676, forward strand.
GCTAAGCTTCCAATGAAAAAAACTGACATTACATATGAGCTAGAAAAAGATACTTGTAGATAATTTAGATTTAATGAATAGATTAATATATCTTTTTATATTATGAGTATTTATAACTGAGAAGAAAAATCTACATGTCGTTTCGTTGGTTTTGCCGTCCCGGTGGATCACAAAGTGAAAATAAAAGAAAGCGAAAAGATTTATGAATACTTGGACCTTGTCAGAGAACTGAAAAGGCTGAGGAACATAGTGGAATTGGTGCACTTAGAAAAGTCTCCAAAGGCGTTGAAAAACAAAAAAAGATTCGAGTAAATGGAAATCAAACGAAGAATCGAGACCATCCAGAGCACGACACTCTTAACATCAAATAGAATACTGAGTAGAGTCCTGGAGACCTGAGGACACATACTACGACTCAGATTGCAATGAAAACCGCCTGTTAAAAATGCTGTAATAAAACTCGCAAGGATAAAAAAAAAACAAAGAATTATTAAAAATAAATTGCCTACATACAATTTCATTGCAGTTGCTCTCATTGGTTTCGTAATACAAACATCTGAAGTTTATTCCTGTATAAATAGGGGTTGGCTAGCTGGTTAGTGCTATTTTGTGGAATATCAACTCTTGAAGGTTATTTAATACCCAATATTATATATATATATATATATATATATATATATATATATATATATATTATCCAACGCCAAATCAGCCGATGGTGGGAACGATTCTATTTTAGGATTTTCTTTCTTCAATATTCATGTAATTCAAAACCCAAGAAAGATCTCAATGTGAAATAATAATAAATTAAAATACACTGCAAATAATTCCATATAAAAGAAAAGCCTTTAAAAATTACTCTTTTTTTTTTTTTTTGTTATAATATTCATTTCAGCAGACCGCATGTTTTCCTTAGAAATTTCTCATTATTTCTTTGTCTGAAGATGCAGATCTTACATTTTAAAAAAAGATATAGATTCTGCTGAAATAAATATCATTACAAAAAATATGAGTAATATATATATATATATATATATATATACTTTCTTTAAAGAAAAAACCAAAAACCGGTTATTTTAGGATTATAAATTTATTTCCATCCTGTTTTGCGTTTCTGATGTAAACTAAAAACACGAAGAAAAGTATAACAGGACTTCTTTAGATCCAATGGATTAATAAAACAGAATAGACACGAGTGGGAATTACTCCCAACTCTGGTTTAACTGGACTGAATAAAACCATATATATATATATATATATATATATATATATATTATTTGTAAACGAATAGTTTGTTGGTAACATTGATTTTAGACGACCTAGAGTTTATGTGTTTGCACACAGTGAAATGCTTTCAGATATAGTTATTTATTGTTTGCACAACATTAGATAGTTTCAAGGTATGCAATCACTAGTTATAATTGCTTATAGTTAAATAGTTTTAAGTACTGCTATCAAATACTAATGATTCAGTTTACCATTCATCTTTCGTTTAAACACAGGTAAAAGGCTTCAAGTATATTAAATGATTAAACACTAATAGATGGATCTCTGACAGGTACTACCACTCTGGGCCAAAGTGAACTTGGGAGTAATTGCGAGGAAGGAGTACTCCATATTATCCAAAGCTTCAGGACTGAAGCCTCACCATTAGATAGTATAGTGTTATTTTCAGAACACTCATTGTTGGGGTTTGTTTTGCCCCCTCTACAGAGATGCATTCGGTGTAATCTACAACCCCAACCAACTTAGGATTTCTTTTATATTCTTTTTTTTTTTATTTGCAGATTTTTATCCGCTCCTCTGAAAATTGTTTGTTTGAAAGAAATGAGCGTGCATATATGTAATTCTATTTTCCCTGCAGATCCGTTTTCATTGAAAATTGAGATTGACAAGCAAAGCTCACGTCTTCGCTATTAACGTGTTGATGACCAGGTTAATTAAGTCTAAAGATTATCTCTTTTGCCCGCGAGTCTCTTGCGACCAATTCACTAGTAGTGATAATAATTAAGCGTGTTTCATTTACTAAAGAAAAATGAGCTTGCCGATTGATACAAGTGGGAAGTGGGGGAGAAAAAAAGAAAGAAAGAAAGAAGCACAGAAAAGAAAAAGAAAAAGATATAAGATAGGAAGAGAAAGAAAAAAATAAGAAGGAGAAAATTATATTCGGAAAAGAAAATGCCTTCAAAAAAGAAAAAAAAAGCGGAAAGAAAAGGGAGGAGAAATGAAAAAAGAACTTGATAAAAATAATAGATTTTCTTAGCTCCATTAACAAATTCTGTACCAACCACAACCATCTCCTCTGTGTCACAAATAAAACCGGCGACTTCTAGACATCAAAATCAATCTGATATATCAGATTGACTTTCATCTCTCTCTCTCTCTCTATATATATATATATATATATGTGTGTGTGTGTGTGTGTGTGTGTGTGTATGTGTGTGTGTGTGTGTGTGTGTGTGTGTGTGTGTGTGTGTTAGGAAAATTTTGCTCCGAGGTGCTCTATTTTTGCTGTGTTACGAACAAAAAAATAGAATAATCATGATAGAGATAAATGAGATGTGACTTTTTCCGAAACAAAATTGTGACATTTTTCCTAGTCACTTTATTTCCGTTCACGCATATAATAGGTAATAAATACCATGTTTGGTTCGGTTTGATTTCTTTGTTTAATAGCATATTAATCTTCGTGGGTTATTAAATGCCAAAGCCATCCTTCTCGAAGAACAGCAGTGATGTTATTTAATCCATAGCTGAGAGGATAAGAGGGTCCATACCTTTCCCAATGGTATTTGTCCGATGTTTGGTTTGGTGTCTTTGATCTATGGCATATCAATCTTTGTGGGTTATTTAATGCTAGAGTCAACCTTCAAAAAAAAAGTAATGGTATTTTTTAACCTTTAACTATGGAGATATGAACATTGAGACGTTTCCCAACAATATTAGTCTGAATGTGAACGTAGTAGCGAAATCGAAATTGCTTACTGCGTGTCGCACATAAGCTTGTTAGCCATTACACAACTGACACTCCTTAAATACCGTGTTTGGTTGTTTGCTTTGTTTTACGGCGTATCAACCCTTTTCGGGTTATTTAACGCCGAATTGGCCTAATGAGTAGAGTGTTCGCCAATGGCCCGAAGACCGGGGTTCAATCCCAGGTCGGGTCATACCAAAGACTCGAAAAATAGTACTTGATGCCGCCTTGCTTAACACTAAGCATTATAACGTAAGGATCAAGGGTAAAGTGGAGTAATCCAGAGAAAGAAGTACTGCCCTCCCTTATACCGCAGTGTAGTAGCTATTGAAATGGGAGCCTTCGGGTTACCCTTGACTAAGGTCGCAAACTTTACTTACAAGGTCATTTTAATAAAAGTTTCAGTTTAATATAAGTATAGTTTTTTTGTTTACACAGAGTTAAATATCAAATTTGTTTTATTTCAAACAATTCCATTTAACATAAGTACGCAGTTTAAATGTCAAAACAGTTCTGTTTATAACAATTGAGTTTAGTAAGATTAAAGTTTTTGTTTTACCTTGCTAATGTCAAAGCAGTTCTATTTCAAACAATTCAGTTTAACATAAGTACGCTGTTTAAACACCAAGTTAAATGTAAAAGCAGTTCCATTTCAAACAATTCTGTTTTATGTAATAACACAGATTCGTTCTATTTGATCCATAGACAGGACACTATCAAGTCCTACCACTCCGAGTCAAAGGGGACCTAGAAGCGATGGCAAAGAAGGAGTACTCTGCATTCCCCAAAGCTCCAGCAATACTTGAGCCTCACTAGTGTCATATCCAGGACACTCGTTGGAGGAGCCTTACTCCTCTGCAGAGAAGCAGTCAGTGTATTCTGCTGTGGGCCTCTAAATGCTATGCGTCAGCATAATGAATATATATATATATATATATATATATATGTGTGTGTGTGTGTGTGTGTGTGTGTGTGTGTGTGTGTGTGTGTGTGTCTGTTAGAAGTCAAAGTGACTAAAGGTGAGTTAACAATTGATTTTAGGTTTTATCTTCTGCTCTACTGACTAGTATTTGAGCACTTGCTTGATGAAAGAAAAATTTTTCTAAGGATTTGGTAAATCACTATATATATATATATATATATATATATATCATCATCATCAAAGTGTACTGACACCACGGATTCCTTTGACTGTCTGTGGTCATTCATCCCTATCAGTCATCGTTCTCGGCAAGTCCTGTAGTTGGCATTTTGTGTCCACACAGAGCTGATACGGGTCAGGCAACACTGGTGTCTACATGTGTCAGAGTCTCTCTCTCTCTCTCTCTCTCTCTCTCTCTTATATATATATATATATATATATATATATATATACTAATCGTGACATAGAATATATATATATATATATATGCATATATTCTATGTCACGATTAGTACTGTGTCACTAGTTGAACTAAAAAATCACGACTGACCTGAAAATGTTTTTTCATACATAACTCGTGACATGCTATGAGATGTGAAAGAGCGCTTGCAGGGAGAGAAAAATCATGCCTTTCTCAGGGGCATTTGAGTAAAAAGAACACCAGGAATTTGGACTCGATTAGCTGATTCCGTTATCCTTGTTGATAAGATCTACGCCACTTTACGCGTCAAATTCATTTTAATGACAGCCCATTCGACTTAATGTAAGAGGAAGAAGACTATATATTTTTCATTTACGATTACGACAATCTGTAAATGTCGATGTAGATGTCAGCTTGTATCTGTGGTTAAGTCGTCGGCTTTTAAGTGTATGAATGAGATAAAGTATATGGGTGTGTCCACAGGCATAAACAGATATACTATGGGCCATGTGTGTGTGTGTGTGTGTGTGTGTGTGGACATTTCGGTGAAATATCTTAAGTACTTGTGGGCGGGTATTTGATAGTTAACAGTTTAGTGAAATTACGAAGGTCGATTTCCTCTACAAAATAATAAAAAAAGATTTTAAAATACTTTTACAAAAGAAATGCGACTATTTTTAAGTCGAGGAAAGAAAGACAGAAAGAAAGTGGGAAATAATTAGCAAAGAAGAAAAAATGGAAGATTGAAAAGAAAGAAATAAAGATAGAAAAAAATGAAAACAGTATGATTTACAAATGATTATAAAAATGGTAAATATTTAAAAAAAGGATAAAAAAATGAAAGAAAACGAAACTAAGAAACAAAATCGCATGGTTTACAAAATATTATAAAGAAAATCTAAATCTAGAAAGAAAGAAAGAAAGAAAAATTATGACGAAATTACAACCCGACGGAATCACCAGTCTCGGTTTATCCAGGACACTCGTTGGCGGGGTGAGGGTCTTACTCATCTGTAGAGACTCAATCGGTGTATTCTACTGCTCCAGCCGTCTGGGCTATAGATGATGAGGGAAAAGGCGCGATAAAAAAAAGAGGTTTCCTTCATTGATGACTGATATATTTTTGTATGGTTCATTTCATCTTTATCGTTGACCAATCAAGACTTGATAAAGAGGAAAACACGAGAAAAAAACAGAGAGTGTTCGCCAATCGTCCGGGAGATCTTGGTTCAATCACAGGTTGCGTCATACCAAAGACTTTAAAAATGGTACTTGATACCTCCTTGCTAAACACTCAGTAATATAAGGTACGTATCAAGAGTAAAGTGGGGCAATCCAGGGAAAGAAGCAGCGCCCTCCCCTAGATCTTGGTGTAGTAGCTATTGAAAAGGGAGCCTTCTGGTCACCCTCGACTAAGGTCGCCAACTTTACTTTACTTACATAAGAAAAGAAAACGGCCAAAAAAAAAGAAACAATGAGACAAGAAGAAAGAAGAATAAAATACAGAAAGGTGGTTGTGAAAACAGAAAGAAAAAAAACTGTCGGATGAAGAAAACACAGAGAATTAAAAAAAAATCAAGAAAGAAAGAAAGAAAGCATAAACTGAGAGCTAGAACAACTGAACAAGTTAGCGAAATGTCAGGTGTTCTCCATCTGCAAAGTGACTCATTGAAAACGACTTCTGGATGCGAGGGACTCCTACGAGTGAATACCTCAAAATGGCATTCGCATTGAGAAACGATTTGTTCACGACGCCACATGGACGACGTTGTCGCTTAATCAAGAATCTTATTTAGAATATCTCGCCAACGCACTTGCAACCCATTACAACGTACTTACACATTTTGATACTATCTGTCCATCTTTATTCAATCTATGTGTGGCCGATCATAAGATGTGGATAAGAATCGGAGACGAAAGGAGGCATAGCATTTACAACCACGAAAATCAGTGAGCAAAATTCGAAAAAACAAAACAAAAAACCCAGAACACACCTTTTCTTTACATTCTGTTTGTCCTTAGCTATCTTGACAATAGGTCTCGTCACTGGTCTTTTGCAATAAGTAATATCAGTCAGGTTAGTGATAGATGGATATTGAAGGAGTACACATCCTGATTAAATAATGTGAAATAATTTTTTTAATCATTATATTATTACTTTTTTAAAGGCCACTAAAGCAGTCTTTAACTTTAATGTTGAATCAAGTTCTCGTTATGGAATTTGAATTATGATTAATCGCAAATCAATAATAGGTAATTCTATATAAAAAGGTATCCTAAATATAAAACTGAACTGTATCAGTTAGTAAGGCTCCGCTCCAATATCGCTGAGAAGTACGGAGACACTTCATCCTTGTTTTAGTCAAAGGTCCACTCTGGTCCGGAGTGGTAGTACCTCTTGAAGTCCCAGCTATGAGACAAGGTTGGTTGGTTGGTTGGTTTTAAGGGATATGGACTCTTATAGGTTAATGCCAAATTATATATATATATATATATATCTAAAGTTTATAGAATAAAGAACAGCGAGACTAATATATATATATATATATATATATATATATATATATATATATATATATATATATATATATATATATATATATATATATATATATATATATATATATATATATATATATATATATATATATATATTGATTTATTCTTTCGAACAGCTGTCAGAACAGGGTCCAAAAACATAACTGTACTTCTTTTACGTACTCGTGGCATAGAGGTTAATGTGCTAGTCTATAACAACGTTATTAGCGAGTTCGAACTCCAGTCACGCTATTACATTCATTTTCGGACTAATACCCTTGGGAAGGGTATGAACCCCCTCTCCCACTGCCAGCTATGAGAGAAATCGTACCAATATTCTCTTTCTACAGGAATAGATTTGAAGGTTTTTATGCAATTAAACAAAGTAACCAAACTTGTACGTCACGCATTTTAGACCAAGATTGATGTCTCAGCGTCAAAAAGATTGTTTGAAATTCGAATCTATCTAATTCCAGAAGATTGATTGATTGATTTTAATGGCATGTCAACTCGTATAGGGTTGTTCTATTCTTTGAGGTTAGGGAATGTTATTCATTGTATGTTCATATTTACATTTTTTGTTGTTATTTCTTAAAAGTTTTTTTTTTCTCACGGTCCTTTCAAATACGAATAATTTTTAAACAGATCTATTTGATACATAGATGGTACTCTAACAGGTACTACTACTCCAGGACAGAGTGGACCTGGTGGGGGGCAATAACAATGAAGGTATTTTCCATACTCCCAAGATATCTCGAATGATAATCTCATCATCAGATGCAGTTTGATATCATACCCCGAACACCTCTTTTCTTGGGTGGGGTGGGGGTTCGTACCCTTAAGCTAAAGATAAAGCCAGCATATTCTAAGCCCCATCGACGGGGTGATTATCACTTCTGAATCAAACTTACTACAGTAGTTTAATAATATGCTGCAAAACCCTAAGATATCCGTTTCATTCATTATCTATATTACCTTCATTGTCCATTCTTTTACTGTTGGGCGACTTACTCAGCCGAAGACATAATAATAAAAACATGACGCCGTTGCAAAAACTATGTAGATGCCCCCCCCCAATCCCACTAATGTTTATGATTTTGGAGCTGTTCCAAGTTACAAAAGAATATTGCGGCCAATCGTGTGTAATCTAGACTTTGACATATATAACCATTACTTATTTTGGTTACTGTTTTTATCTTATTTTATGTTTGTTATTTTTAGCTTTTATTTTTATCTTTAATTTTACGTCAGGTTGCCTTTGATGTCTATTACTGTCTGCAGTTTGTCCTCGCATTGGTAGTCGGGACCGTAGACGAGGTGGAGTAAAATGTGTAATCTATATTATGTCAGGGATAAAAATCGCTGACAGAGAGAGACAGAGACAGAGACAGAGAGGAGCTATAAAGAGAGTCAGGAGTTAAAGTGTGAAATAGGGAAAGATATAAAAAGGGAAAGGAACAAGTAGTTTATATATATATATGTATATATATATAGAGAGAGAGAGAGAGACAGACAGACAGACAGACAGAGAACTAAAACAAATGCGGTGTTGAGAGAAAGAGAAAGAGACAGAAAGACAGACACAGAGAGGGAGCGAGTGAGAAATAGATAATTATAAAGACCCAGGAGTTAGATTGCAAAGGGGTGGAGAGGGAGAAATATAGTGAAAGGAGCTGATTATATATATATATATATATATATATATATAGAGAGAGAGAGAGAGAGAGAGAGAGACAAATAGACAGATAGGCAGAAAGTGAAAGAAAGAGAGAGAGAGTGAGGGTGATAAAAAAGAGCCAAATGTTAAAGTGTAAAGAGGTAAAGAAAGAGAAATAGTGAAAGGAGCAAAGTAGATAGATAGATAGATAGATAGATAGATAGATAGATAGATAGATAGATAGAAAAAGAGAGTGAGTGAGAGGGAGAAAACTGAAAAGAAAGATGCAGTCAGACGAAGGAAGACGTTAAATGTTTTTCTACTCCACCCACGGGTAACCCCCAAGTCGACTTCACCCCACGTCTGTCTGTTTCACTTCAAAGAGTTCGGCCAAGCGGTTGCTTCCTATACAGACGTTGTCAAAATATATTTATGATAAGTATTACCTGACAAAGGTAGGCTTTAAACAATTACGTGTCATTGTGATTTTTTCTGTGTTCAAACGTTTCCTTACATCCTTAAAAGAAGAAGAGGAAGTGAAAAGAGGAAGCAATGACTTTCTTTACAAAGAACAGATTGACTGAACGGCGTCGTTACTTATATGCTCAGCTAGGTTGTTACAACAGCGAACTGGTATCTGCAAGGTCTAATGTCATGTAAACCGATGTATCTCATTTAATATCAAAAAAGTGACGCACATGTTCGATTCCTTTTGGAGGAAAAATCATTGAAAAAAATAACCGTTATTATATACAGCGTCACTAAAATATTATTTTTTTAAAATTTCATTACATCTGTAAATAAATTTATCATCTCGACATGAATGGGTCAAGTTTGGCAATTGAGGTAGGATTGGTTGATTTGATTGATTTTAATGGCATGTCAACCTGTCCAGGATTATTTTATGCCTAGAGATTAAGGAATCACGTACATTGTACGTTTATATTTACATTTTTTGTGTAGTTGTTTCTTAAGAGATTTTTGCGTACACTTATATGATACCAAGTATTTCTATCTAATACAAATAATTTGCAGACAGTTGTATGATTTCAAATATTCCTATCTAATACAAATAATTCTATGGCATCAAGTGATCATTTTTTATTTAATAATCATCATTTGTTTGCAAATAGTTAGCAGTGTCTCATCAACCAAAAAAGACATCGACACGCAACTAACAAAGGCATGGACAGCTATCGATAGGCTATCGGTCATATAGAAGTCAGACCTGACCGATAAAATGAAACGCAGTTTCTTCCAAGCACCGGTCGTGTCGATACTGCTGTATGGACGCTAACTAAACTGATGGAGAAAAAGCTTGACGGCAACTACACAAGAATCCTGCGAGCAATATTAAACAAGTCCAGGAGGCAACTCCCGACAAAGCAGCAGCTGTACGACCACCAACCTCCCATCACGGAAACTATCAAAGTTAGACGAACCAGACATGCAGGACACTGCTGGAGAAGCTGGGACGAGCTCATAAGTGATGTCCCCCAATGGACCCCCTCACATGGACGAGCAAAAGCAGGGCGACCAGCTCGAACCTACATACAGCAGCTCTGTGAAGATACGGGATGTAGCCCGGATGAACTACCAGAAGTGATGAACGATAAGGAGGGGTGGCGAGAGAGGGTCAGGGATATCCGTGCTGATGAATGATGATGAGATATATGGTTTTAAATAGCTAATAAATATCCTTTATGAATAATTATAGCTTCAAGTAACTCTTCTTGATACAAATAATATACAGTTCTATGGCATCAAATATTCCAATCGAATATGAATAATTCTTAAGGTGATCTATTTGATTCATTGATGAAAACCTAACTGGTATTATCACCCCGAGTCAGAGTGGGCGTGGGAGTAAGAAGAAACAAGGAATGCAGTTTCGTGTCATACCCAGGACACTTCTTTTAGGATTATGGTCTTACTCTTTTACAGGGGATGTAGTAAGTGTATTCTAAGACCCACCGAGAGGGTGCTAATTGAGGTCGGGTACGTCGAGTGGTGGTGTCGGTTAGAATCGTGCCTGGAAAAAGTCATTGGAAATAATTTTACGAAAACGAGCGTACCATAGGTAATGGACATTATGAATAAAACAAAGGTATAGGTAAGACAGTCTATGAAAAAATAAGGGCTCGATAAGAAAGATACACTCTGGAACCCCTCACCAAAAAAAAAAAAACAAAAAAAAACAAAAACAAAGATACCATAGAATGAAACCAACAAGGGTACCATAGGTAAGATAGAATATGAAAACAACAAGAGTACTATTAGTGAGATTGACGATAAAAGAACATGGGTAACATTGGTATGATAGACTATTAAAAAGACAAGGGTAGCATAAATAAGATAGTCTATGAAAGAAACAATTATACCATAAAACAAGGTAAGACAAATTATGAAAAAATAAGGGTACGATAAGTAAGATTAACTATCTAAAAACAAGGATACCATAAAATGAAACGAACAAGGGTAATATAGGTAAGCTAGACTATGAAAGTCATAATGATGGATTCTGCCTTAAATTTTTATAAAGACAGATGGTAAAACATTTTACATTCAAATATATGTCACAAAGATGACATATGATTTAAGCAGGATAGGACAACTGCCATCCTTCAAAAGAAACAATAGAGCTTCTTCGTCAAAAATTCTGTGGCAGACTAATTTCTTGTGGAATAGAAATTAACTGGCTACCGTGTTCGTCTTATTTGACAGCTCTCAATTTTTAAATTTGGGGGTGGGGGTATCGTAAGGAATGGATTCACGCTAATTAACACCTGAAAACTTGAAGAGTTAAAGAATAATATTTGACAAGAAATTTGAGCGTTTAAAACAGAAGCTTTACTGACTGTCTTGGATCACAGCCGGGAAAAGTGATCGAACTCGTAAAGCTGAAAACAGAAGCCATTTGAAGGATATTGGATAAAAAGAAAAGTCAAAACATGTAATTGAAGAAAAATGTGTTTAATTTTTTATTAAGATTTTAAAATTTTTAAAAATCCAAGTGATTTCTGTAATTTCAGACTTGCCTTCGACTGTTAAATATTTTTATAAGGAAAGGCATAATCTTCATAGTTTCTATTCATATACATATATATATGTGTGTGTGTGAGGGGAGTGCAATCTTTAAAGAAAAAAAGTACTTTTACATCAATTTTCTCTTTACCACGCCCTTGACACTTTTAAAGAAGGTTGTCATTATAGAAGTAAAAAGTAAAGTATTTCTTGTTCAAAAGACGCGAAATAATATAAAGGGCACATTTATTTGGTGACATATAAACACACTCACATTGAATCAGTTAATAGTATAACAATTACCTTTTCCATATATATATATATATATATATATATATATATATATATATATATATATATATATATATATATAAGTATATATGAATATAGATTAGCATGTAATCACGTGTGTACCTACCTTATAGACACTATATATATATATATATATATATATATAGATCGATAATTATATATATATATATATATATATATATATATGATTGCCGATTTTTACGGAAAATGCCTATTCATTTTAGAATTCCCAATTTCTCGGCCACACACACACACACACACACACACACACACATATATATATATATATATATATATATATATATATACACGATGAAGACTCTGGCACTTAGCTTACATAACGGAGCAGTTGATTACTCCTTTCCATCTTTGAGGTTGCCCATCATAAATTCTCAGGCAATAGTCTTAATTTTAAATTTCCTATCTTCTACTAGAATTCTTGTCTTTTCTCTTTAGCCCCTCTTTCTTTCTTTCTTTCTTTCTTATTCGGAACTTTGTCCCAACATTTCCATTGGAAGGACCCCAACTCACACTGCTGGGACGGATTATGCATAGCACACACTTAGAAAAAGACTTCAAAGAATTATTGGTTTGAACTGATAATTGTAGGCTCCTAACGGTTATTATATGAAATGAAATTATATCTAAACACCAGTATCCGTTGATTTGTATCGAAAAAATATATCTTGTTGTGTTTTTAGCTTTCTTCATCAATATGTCATTTTTTTTATTTAAAATTGTTTTACGGAACAGCAGATGTACACCAGATCTCGGCATACATTTCTGTTGACCAGTAAAACTAGATGGGATACCTAGTGTCGATAGAAAAGAATAAATATGTTACTACAATAAGTAAAGTTGGCAACCTTAGTCGAGGGAGACCCGAAGGCTTCCTTTTCAATAGCTACTACACTGAAGTGTTGGGGAGGGCGCTACGCCATTCCCTGGATTACTCCACTTTGATCTTTAACTTATAATGCTGGGTGTTAAGGCGGCATCAAGTACCATTTTTTTAAGTCTTTGGTATGACTCGACCGGGGATTGAACACCAGTCTTCCGGACCACTGGCGAACACTCTACTCATTAGGCCAAAGGCCCCAAAGACTCAAAAAATGGTACTTGATGCCGCCTTGCATAACACTTATCATTATAAGGTAAGGATCAAGGATAAAGTAGTGCTATCCAGGAAATGGGATAGCGCCCTTCTCTACACCTCGGTGCAGCAGCTATTGAAAAGGGGGCCTTCTTGTCACCCTCGATTAAGGTTGCCAACTTGTAACTACTACTATGCAAAATTTATCATCACTATCTAAAAAAAAAAAAATTGAAATACGTGTATTTATATTCTAAATACTTGGACGAGGACATTTTAAACACAGTGAATATTTTACGCCAGTTTTAATTGGTGTTTTTTTTTTATTATAAAAGTTTAGGTGATAACAGATCTGCTCAAGTTTCCAGAACTCTTCTAAGAATTCTTGTTAAACTTAACAGTACTGTGATTTACTACATTTTCCCTGATTACCGATCCTCCCAGATTCGTTTCCAAGACCTTGTGGACCGTTCCAAGGGCTCTAACAATAAGTGTAATACCGTCAACTATATATTGCACAGCTTTTTCAGTTATCTGGCAAGCGATAGATAATTTTCGACTTTTTCACTTTCTTTTTTTGATTTTACTCCTTGCAAGTTTTTCACACTGGTTTTAATTAGTGGTTTTTCACTGGAGTCTGAGTGACAGTAAGTTTTCTAAGGTCTCCAGGAGTTTTCTCTTAATTTTAAACGTTCCTAATAATGCTGTGGTTTGGTTGGTCTTAATTCTTCCAATAAACTCCACTTCCCTGTAGACCGTTATAGGTGGACAAACTACAATTGGTATCACCGCCACCTTCTTGTCCCACAGTTTTTTTAGTCCTCTGGCAAGGTCCAAATACTGGTCCATCTTTTCGCTTTCGTAATTTTTTTTACTCTGTCGTCCGCCGGAATGAGAAAACGAAATTGCAATTTTTTTTTTTGTTGTTAATTAACACTTGGTTTGGTTTGGTTTGGTTTGATTTGGTTTGGTTTTACGGTATATCAACCATTACAGGTTATTTAATGCCAAATCCTTTTTATACATATATATTAAATACATAAGATTTGGTTTGGTTGGGTTTTATGGCATATCAATCATTCAAAGTTATTTCATTTCAAATCCTCTTTATACATATATATTAAAGATATATGATTTGTTTTTGTGAGGTTTTATGGCATATCAACCATAGTAGGTTATTTAATGCCAAATCCTCTTTATACATACATATTAAATATATATGATTTAGTTTGGTTTGATTTTACGGCATATCAATCAATCATTGTAGGTTATTTAATACCAAATCCTTTTTATACACATATGTTGAATATATGATTTCTAAACACATTTTGAAGGTAATATTTTTAAATAAGCCTGAGTCCATTTTTTTCACACAGTTAAATGGTTTCACTTATCTAATACAAATAATTCTATTTACTATTAATTATTTGTTTGCACACAGTTTAATGTTTGCAAGTATTGTTAAGTATCACAAACAATTCAATTAAACATCAGTCATTTGTTTACACATAGGTAAATGATCAAACAGTTATATTTCAAACAATTCAGTTTAGCATAAGTACACAGGTTAAATGTCAAACAGTTCTATTCGATCCGTAGATATGACACTATCAGGTGTTTCCACTTCGGGCCAGAGTGGACCTGGGAGTGATGGCAATGAAGGGGTACTCCACATCCCCCAAAGCTACAGCATTACTGGAGTTTCACCATCAGACTGTTTAATGTCATATCTAGGACACTCGTTGAAGGAGTCTTACCCCTCTGCAAATTAACACTAAGTCTGGCTAGCATTTGATGATCAGTTTGTAAATCAAAATCCCAGAGAATTTTATGCGTCTCATTCTCTGAGACAGATTCTGGTTTTTGCATATTCCATTTGGTAGTATGAGGAAAATATCATCATCATCATCATCATTATTATTATTATTATTATTATTATTATTATTATACGATGTTTCACTCCCGTACAAAATTAAGTGATGCATATTAAAGAAGTCTATTGTTTCGTGCATATTATTTCAGAATTCTTTCTCTTGGCGCGTTTGTGCTTGTGATACTAGTTCGTTTCTGCTGTAACCTTGATCTACAAAAGGCTGCTTGGCTGCACAATTCTTTTCGCTCAGCTGATATCAACGTCACGCGTTCTCGTCCTTCGTGGATCGGCCATTGATTCCCAAGTTGAGACAGTCATCAGCGAAAAAAAAAAAAAAAGAAAAAAGCCGCGTTACGACCGTGAGAAGAACAACCGAAGGAAGAGACAAATCGTGACCGCGAAATCGTATGCAAACCAGTACATTTGTTTAAATAAATAAATCATTATATATATATATATATATATATATATATATATATATATATATATATATATATATATATATATATAGGTAAACAGACGAAGAAAAATTCTTTTACGTGTTACTCAGTACAAAAAAACTATTTTGAAGTCTATATTGTTGACCACATCGAAAACTTTGAACTCGAATTAGGTTTATCATTAGAATGTGTTTGATACTATATTTTTTATTTATTTTTATTTTTTACTGCAGTTACCCTGGCCTTCAGTTTTCAATGAGAGTCTAATGACTTTTGTCTCTGGACGTTTGCCGTACTACTGTTGCTCAGCTACAGCTTGCTCTACTGTTTAAGTTACGACATATTCAAGGGTAGCAAAATGATTAAATCAAAATATAATTCCTCTCTACTCGTTTCCTCAGAAGATCTGGTTCCGTCATGTTTTTGTTTATTTATATTTATAATATTAGTAATATTAGTTTATATTCTTTGATTGGATGAAGCAGTGTTAATTCTTTTTTTATTTTGATTTCAGTTGCATTTTCATGATGCAAACATATGTAAACATTACGTCTGGGAAATAAAGAATAAGCCGTCAGCAAGACACGAACTCTCATCCAATTTATCATTGCTAGCACAGTAACATTTTATTTAGGCTTTGTTTCTTTGTTTAATGGCATATTAACCTTCGTGTGTTATTTAATGCTAAAACCATCCTTTTAGGAGGACTACAGGGATGATATTTAACCCATAACTGAGGGAGGGGGATAAAGAGATCCATATCTTTCCTAAGGTTATCTGTCCGACATTAATTGCAATTGTGCGATTGAAGTTTGAACTTGCTTACTACGCTGTCACGGTCAAGCGCAGAAGGAATATAAGACTAGACACGATTGGGTCGGCAAGGTGATCCACTGGGAGATGTGAAAGAAATTTAAATGTGACCATACAAACAAATGGTATATGCACAACCCATCACCTGTCATAGAAAATAACACACATAAACTCCTAAGGGACACACACACACGGATCACCTAATCTCGGCCAGAAGAACAGACTTAATAATAATCAACAAAAAGAAGAGAACTTACAAAATTGTCGACTTTACTGTCCAGGCTGACGACAGAATAAAACTGAAAGAATGTGTATAGAAGGATAAGTACCTCGATCTTGCTAGGGAATTGAAAAAACTGTGGAACATGCAGGGTGACAATTATACCAATTGTAATTGGTGGGTTTGGAACAATAACTAAAGGATTACTAAAGGGACTGGAGGACTTGGAAGTTGGCGGGCGAGTGGAGACCATACAAACTACTACATTATTGAGAACTACCAGAATACTGTGAAGAGTCCTGGAGACATGAGAATGCTTGCTGTCACTCAGACTCCAGTGAAAAACCATCAGCGAACGCTGATGTGAAAAAACTCACTAAGACTAAAATAATAATAATAATAATAATAATAATAATAATAATAATAATAATAATAATAGAGTAAATTACATAATAAGCAAATGCAAAAAACTGGCACAAAAGGAGTAGAAGATTTAAAACGACTGGGAAGGAAATGTGTTCTACTGGGAACTGTGCAAGACATTAAACAGGCGACATCTCCGCACTAGACGGAACCTCTCTGAAACCGGTTGACAAATTCACCTGCCTAGGAAGCAGTGTCTCATCAACCGAAAAAGACATCGACACACGGCTAACGAAGGCATGGACAGCTATTGATAGGCTATCGATCATATGGAAATCAGACCTGACCGATAAAATGAAACGCAGTTTCTTCCAGGCAGCGGTCGTATCGATACTGCTGTATGGATGCACTACTTGGACGCTAACTAAACGGCTGGAGAAGAAGCTAGACAGCAATTACACAAGAATGCTGCGAGCAGTACTGAACAAGTCCTGGCGGCATCACCCCACAAGGCACCAACTATACGGCCACCTGCCTTCCATCACGAAAACTATCAAAGTTAGACGAACCAGACATGCAGGACACTGCTGGAGAAGCAAAGACGAGCTCATAAGTGATGTACTCTTATGGACCCCCAGATATGGCCGAGCAAAAGCGGGACGAGCAGCTCGAACCTATATACAGCAGCTATGTGAGGATACGGGATGTAGCCCTAAAGACCTACGAGAGGCGATGAACGATAGGGAGAAGTGGCGAGAGAGGGTCAGGGATATCCGTGCTAGCTGCATGACATGATGATGATGATGATATGCACAAAACAGAATCCCGCCGAGAAAATGCAACTTATAAAATTCTTTGGGACTTTGTGATACATACGGATCACTGAATCCAGATCAGAGGAGAAAAGAACACGTTATCTATTTGATTTTGTCGTTCTGGTAGATCATAGAGTAAAAATGAGTGAAAGCGAAACGATAGAAATTCATCTGGATAATGCCAGAGAGCTGAAAAAACTGCTGAACGTGAAGGTGACGGTGATACCAATGATAATTGGCGTGCAAGGAACAGTTGGTAAAGGTTTGAGAAAAAAGACTGGAGGAATTGGAGATTAGAGAAAAGATCGAGACGATACCGACTAAAGTATTGTTAAGATTGGCTAAAATACTTAGGAGAGTTCTGGAGACCTGAGGAGACTTGTTTTCACTCAAACTCCAGTTAAAGACCACCAGTCAACGCTAATAGAGAAAACTGGCCAGGAGTAAAAATGATGATTGTATTTTGTTAAACGTCCATCGTTGTTTTATCAGCACTTGTTTTACTATTTTAATATCCTGATGAAGGGTCATTAAAATCGAAAAGTTTTAACGTCGATTTAACGTAGATTCATCACTTTTTGGATTACTTTGTCGGATTCTTCCATTATTTACTTCCAATAATAACAATGATAACAAAATAAAAAGAAAGCGAAAAGAGAGATAAATGTCTTGACCTTGCTAGAGACCTAAAAAAACAAAAACAATGGAAGATGAAGGTGGCGGTGATATCAGTCATGTTCGGTGCACTTGGAACAATCCTAAAAGGATTGCTAAAGGGACTAGAAGACTTAGAAATCAGAGGACAAGTAGATAGCATCCAGATTACAGCATTATTAAGATTGTCCAGAATACTGAGAACAGTCCCGGAAACTTGATGAGACTTGCCGTCACTCAAACGCCAGTGAAATATCATCACCCAAGAGTGGTGTGAAAAACACTCGAAAGAGTATAATAATAATAATAATAATAATAATTGATAACCATGATGGTTCAGATAGTAGAATATCTACTTATCAAGCAGCAGCTGTAGGTTCGATTTCATGCGGGAGAGCCCCACAGTTAACTGAAGGAAACTTGCTGTCATTCAGACTTTAGTGAAAAATCACTAATTAAAGCTGGTGTGAAAAACTCGCAGGTATTAAATAATAATAACTGGAAAGAGGATCGAGACTAACTAGACCATAGCACTGTTGAAATCAGCTTGAATACTTAGATAAATCCCGGAGACCTGAGGGACCTTGTTGTCACTCTGACTTCAGTAAAGACCCACCAATTAAATAGGGTGTAAAAAAGATCAAATCGAAATAGATAGATATGAACAGGCAGAGATAAATAGATAGATAGATAGATAGATGGAGAGAGAAAGAAATTGTAGCGAGCATAGTCAGGCATATAGGCAATAGCTTTTATGATAAGAACGAACAGAGTTAAAGAGTAAATATGTATAAAAGAGAGGAATAGACTTTGTAAAGAAAATACGACCGGGCACTTGAGCCAGCGACCGAGTGTACAGCAGCGTTGATATTTGAAGACGGGTTCAAATCTATCAACCTCACCACTCTTCAGGTGAGTTTAATTCGGAATAGGCAAACAAATGACAATGAACTGAACAGACAAGCGAAGGCGATTTTCTGTACAAACTTTTCTCTCTGCACATGGAAGGCAATCAATGAATGGAACTGAAAGAGATATGAATAGATGTCTATTCTGTAAACACAACGTTACCTCAGTGTGTGTGTGTGTGTGTGTGTGTGTGTGTGTGTGTGTGTGTGTGTGCATAGAAATGACGAAGGTAGAAATGCGAGGAAGGGTCTCAATAAAAACATCGGGACAGTATGACATGTTTTGATATGCCTTTACCATCTTCAGCAATCATTTTGCGGTTATGAATCAGATCTATTCAACTTAATTTACAAAGATTTAAGAGAAATACAAAGAATCCGGTTTTATATTTTGACAAAACGAAAAAGAGTTAAAGGAAAGAAAAGGGTGACATATTTTTCAATGATATAAAAAATATTAAAATATTAAATTAAATCTCTATCGTTCTCTCTCTCTCTCTCTCTCTCTCTCTCTATATATATATATATATATATATATATATATATATATATATATATATATATCTTTCTCCCTCTCTCTCTATCTATCTATAGATATATATATCAAGAAAGAAAGAGATGCAGACAGAGTACGAGAGACAGGAAGAGACAAAAACAAACGTGGTAAACACAATTTTGTAAGGCGAAGTTTCATCAATACAGAATTAGCTAGTTTCTATTTATCTTAATTTGCATCTATCTATCTATCTATCTATCTATCTATCAGGAGCGGAGAGTAAAGCAATATTAACAAGCGAGTCTGGTGAAGAAAGTTTATTCTCCTTAAGTGCCCTATTTTTGTCCCCTCTTTCCAGCCAAAATTATCAAATATATATATATATATATATATTATATATATATATATATATATATATATATATATATATATAAAAGAAAAACCTCTAAAAATTACTCATATCTTTTTGTAATAATATTTATTTCAGTAGATCCTATATTTTTTTAAAATGTTAGATCTGCATCTTCAGACAAAGAAATAAAGGTATATATATATATATATATATATATATATATATATATATATATATAGAGAGAGAGAGAGAGAGAGAGAGAGATACGAACAAGCTGAAATAACTAAAATAAATATGAACAGACTGAAACAGATATGACATACAGTTAGATATATAGATACGAACTCACTGAGAAAGATTGATAGACAAGTATATTCATAACCTTATTTTTGTTTAGTATGGGATTTTGTTGATCAACCAGATCAGATTTAATACAAATAACTTGTTAGAGAACCTCACAATCCAGTACTCTGCAGTACTTTTCCTAGTAAGATACAGACATGAGTGTACTGTATAAATTGTCAAGATAGATCACCCGGTGCATCTATGTGGAGAGAAATGTACGTGATAGCAAATAATAAGAAGTGGAGATTACAAGTTTTGGATAAAAAGGAAAAGTTCACCCATTGGCCTGTCAGTGTTTACTGAGGTATGACCGTTGGCCCAGTGACACTATAGTAAACTCAGCCGATACGAACGGCTAAACCCCAGGTTCAAGGGGCGATGATGTCTTTACACAGAAGGACGACCCATCAACAAGATTCTGTTACCCAGAGAACATTACTGTAAATTGCGGCGTATATGTCGACCTTTTAAGCTAGGAATAATATCTAAGACATAAGGTTCGACTTATACGGCCGGGTTAAAATCTAAATCTTTGCCACGATAATGCTAAAATCAAAACCTTCACTATTAGTAAGTAAGTAAAGTTAGCGACCATAGTCGAGGGTGACCCGAAGGCTCCCTTTTCGATAGCTACTACACCAAGGTGTAGGGGAGGGCGCTACTCCATTCCCAGGATTGCTCCACTTTACCCTTGAACCGTACCTTATAATGCTGAGTGTTAAGCAAGGTGGTATCAAGTACCATTTTTAAAGTCTTTGGTATGACTCGACCTGGGATTGAACCCAGGTCTCCCGGGCCATTGGCGAGTCCATGCTAATAGTGAAGGTTTTGATTTTAGCATTATCGTATAAGTCGACCCGTAATTTTTCTATTATTGCAGGCTTAAAAGATCGATTCATACGCTACAATTCACGGTATATCTGTTCTAGAAAAGTTTGTTGGCTACTGTTTTTCCCAATAAAAATGTCTTGCAAATATTGATGAAATATATTCTTTTCATTGTCAGAATATGGGAACTAACCAAACGCAACTTTGCCCCTATTGGATCGAAGGCTTATTAAATTCTTGTCGTATATATAATACGTATTATCATGTATAGTATTCAAGCATATGCATAAAAATGTCACTCTAATGACTAGATAAGTTACGATAGCGTAGACATAGAATTAACGATGCTTTGTATCTGTCAGTTTTACGCCTATGCGTTCATCAAAACGTTTGCGAGGAACTGACTTTTACAAAGCACCGTTAACTCCTTATCTACTCTATCCTAACTTAAATATATACGCTCAATCAATGACATTGACTACTCTTCATTTATAAGTATAGCAAATTATATATATATATATATATATATATATATATATATATATATATATATATATATATTCGTGTGTGCGTATATATATATATATATAAGTAAAGTAAAGTTGGCGACCGTTGTCGAGGGCGATCAGAAGGCTTCCTTTTCAATAGCTACGACACCAAGGTGCAGGGGAGAGCGCTACTCCTTTCCCAGGATTGCTCCACTTTATCCTCGATACGTACCTTATAATACTGAGTGTTAAGCAAGGAGGTATCAAGTACCATTTTAAAAGTCTTTGGTATGACTCGACCTGGGATTGAACCCCAGTCTCTCGGACCATCGGCGAACACTCTACCCACTAGGCAAATGATATATATATATTGTCTATCTCTAATATACATCTCTATAGAAGAAATAAAGTAAACTATTTATTTTGAAATAACAAATATATATATATATATATATATATAAGACGAAAGAGTCTGTCTGTGGATGACAATATATATCATCATAAACGAGTTTCCTCCAGGTCCCAATCCTCAAAATTTATCCTATTTACCAACCCCTCCACTCGGGCAGGATATGACACAATGTCAATTTTTTAGCGGAGTTTAACAGGTTTGAATTCAGAGTTTTCCTTCTCCTAGAATAGTTGCCTAACCAAGGCTGAAGAACCTAGTCTGTCCTACTATTTACCCATAGCTAGAGGGAGAATAATTGGATTCATACCTTTCCCAAGGGTATTAGTGCTATGTGAAATGCAATCAGTCTCGTCCAGGATTTGAACTCGTGTCGCCGTGTTCATTTCCTACGACGATAACAATTACACCACGGGCACCTCCACAAAATCCTTAAAATTTATGCCAAGAGTTTTTAGGTTGTTTTTATGACGTCCTTGAAACGTTTCTAGGGTTTGAATCTCTGTCATTTACCACACTGGAGTTCTCCGTAAAACAGTTGCTTCGGGAGTCTACCATCTTCCATCCTAAGAAGATGTCCAGCTCAACGCATGTGGCTTCGCATGATGAACATCTCTATGCTAGCCACATGACCCGATGTTTAATATTCTGAAAAACGTCTGATGGAATCTCTTCAAGGTCTTAATGTGTCGACGATATGTAGTCTACATTTCCAAAGAATATAAGAGTATAGACAGAACACACGATTCATACACGATGATCTTTCTTTCTGGCGGTAATAGCTCTGTCCGGCCACACAGGTCTCTCGAGCCTAACTAAGGCCCTGCTGGATCGCGCGATCCGCAGAGATATTTTGAATCAAGGGATCCGTCGCAGGATAGAGCGCTGCCAAGATAAATTAACGATTCAAACACAACACACATATATATATATATATACCCACAACATAATATATATATATATATATATATATATATATATATATATATCAGTGGTGACTCTAGCCTATTTTTGCAACTCGTGACCCCCCCGCCCTCTGTCAACTTCAGTTCCCAACCTTTGGTTCGTGGACCCAAAGTAAGTCATCATAGTTGCTATTGCGTGATTCTCCATTGTATAACATAGATTGACAAACGTACCTTGCATGGTGTTTTTGTAAACAATCAAGATACTATATAATTTGTAGTCTTCTTAATACAGTAGATAAGATAATTTTTTTCCTTTCAAAAGTATAGAAGAAAAGAAAAGATGTTCATTACTATGACGAGAAAAATATGTTTATTAGAATAAAGAAATTGATGGCAATATACACAGACACAGCTAGTAGTTTCAATTTCGCTTAAAATAAAGATTATTTGTTGAAAATGTATTCAAAGAAACAAATTTTAGTTACAGAATGTAATATATGTAACATTCATTAAAGAAATAGATATCTGTTAGTGAAAAAACGAATTAAAACACGCCGTTTAACCAACATTTACCATAGCGATGATGATGACGTCGGCGACGGCTATAATCTGCTATCCCCCCCTCTCTCTCTCTCTCTCTCTCTCTCTCTCTCTCTCTGTCCCTCTCTCTCCTCCCAAGACAGTTGTCAGCAGTCACATTGTGCTAATTTTTTTGAGCATGATATTCTGGCTTGCTTTTTCTATTGGCTACAGCCAAAAGCGAGATTTCGCTAACATCACTGTTATTATAAGGGTCTAGTGCCTGGCACGGATTACGCGTGTTCAACATTATAGCCGATTTTATGGGATGTTCAAGGGATCTGACGGTGGCCGGACAAAGACCATCCGTTCAAAACAGCATCGTTGTATTATTCCCAGATATATTTATGAACTTTTGGCTACTTAGTTATCGAAACTTGAATAGATACGTAATTTAATTGAGATCAGACTAAGTATGTTTGCTTGAAATTAATGGATGATTTTTAATCCATTTTGAATAACATTGACCGAGTTATTGGTCGTGCCGGGCACGAGTAGCACTAGTCCCATCTCCGCCCCTGATATATATATATATATATATATATATATATATATATATATATATATATATATATATTGTACTATAATCATCAAATAAAAATGTACTTGAAAATTAAGTCTCATTCGTTGATTGTACCTTCTTCGCTTTAGATGATACATGAAACTTATTGAAGGTAAAGTTGGTGACCGTAGTCGAGGGCGGCCGTTGTCGAGGGCGACCCAAAGGCTCCCTTTTCAATAGCTACTACAACGAGGTGTTGGGAAGGGCGCGACTCCTTTCCTTGGATTGCTCTTCTTTACCATTGATACGTACCTTATAATGCTGAGTGTTAAGCAAGGAGATATCAAGTAACATTTTTGAGTGTTTGGTATGACTCTACCAGGGATTGAACACCCGGGTCCTGTGCCATTGGCAAATACTCTACTCATTAGGCCCACAAATTATTATTTTTGTCAGTCAAAGTAGAGTAAGTTACCAGTTATGCGTACTGAATTAATGCAATCATGATCTGAATATCTTTCTCTTTCTCTTTCTCCCCCCCACGCCCTCTTCATATATATATATATATATATATATATATATATATATATGTGTGTGTAATGGCTGATATGCTAGAAAAAACCAACCAACCAACCAAAAATAAAAATGCATTGAAAAAAAGGAAGAAATAGATTAAAATTAATCGGAATTAATAAAATTTATTACTAACAAAATACAAGTATTATCATGGTTGGTAGTGTTACCAATTTGACGGATTTGTTCAAACTGGACCCAACGCTCCAGTAAAAAAAAAAATTCTTCAAAATAAAAACTGATTTAAACATAACCACAGTGAACAATTTCTCAAGAGATACTAAATAATTTGGCGATGTTATCTACAGAAAATGAGATTACAAAAAGCATTGACTTTGAAACGATTTTGTTATGTAGAGAGCCCCCCAAACAATATTCTAATTGGACCCCACACTTTCTAGCACCAGCCTTAATATAAATATATATATATATATATATATATATATATATATATATATATATATATATATATATATATTTATATATATATATATATATATAAACTCTTTTCTTCTATTTGTACTGTGTGTTGGAGGAATCATTTCAGATATCTTTGTTTCTATCCCGCTTATGCAAAATAGATTAAACCGAGCGCCAAATGAGTTCTTGATGTTTCATTTTAAAAGCATAAAAAGCTACAAACAATTGAAATACAGAACTGCTAAAAACTTAATCGGTCCGACAGGTTAATTTATTTATTTACCCAACTCGTCCGCTACGGACAGAATATGGCACAAGTTCAATTTTTAAGTGGTTTAAATTAAGAGCTCTTTTTCTCTTAAACTGATCCCCTAACCAAGGCTTAAATGTCTAGTCTACCTTACTATTTACTCATAGCTGAGAGTGGCAAAGAACAGACGGAGTGATGTCTTTCTCAAGCCAATTAGTACGAAGTGAAACGTAGACAGTTTCGTTCAGGATTTGAACTCTAGTCGCTAATTCTATATCGAAGGACGATTACTATTACCTAAGCGCGCTTGCATGTATTATCAACTAACTGCTATCACCATGACTTGGGACTACCTTTTCTTCTTTGAGCTTTAATTGTATTATACAATATTCAAATCACAATCTAATGATTCTGTGACAGGCCGCTGAAGTGATATTTACTGTTAAGCATTGGTGGGGAGGTTCTTTTTAGTGAATAGGATCACCAGTGCCCAGACCGTTTACTTAATAGTTGTCTAAGCAGTAAGTCGTGAAATCATATCTATGCATCCTCAGTCGTCTAGGGCTGTAGAATACTGCGATTGCATCTCCGCAGAGGAGTAAGACCCGCCGCCAGCGAGTGTCCTAAATATGACATTAAACCATCTGATGACGAGGCTCCAGCCTTGGAGATTTTAGGAATGTGGAATACGCCATCATTGCCATTGTCCTAAGTCCGCTCTGGCCTGGAATGGTAGCACCTTATAGGGTCCTATCCATTGGTCAAATAGAACAAACTATGCGTGCAAACAAATGGCTAATGTTAAATTGAGACTGTTATACAGAAATACTTGAAATCGTTTAACAGTATGCAAAAAAAAAAAAGCTCAGGCTCGTTTAAGAATGTTATTAACAAAGTGTTTATAAATCATATATATATATTCAATATTGACCTAGTGGGTAAAGTGTTCGCCAATGGTCCAGGAGACCGGGGTTCAATCCCAAGCCGAGTCATACCAAAGACTTAAAAATTCGTACTTGATACCTCCTTGCTTAACACTCAGCATTATAAGGTACGTATCAAGGGTAAAGTGGAGCTATCCAGGAGAAGGTGTAGCGCCCTCCTCTACACCTCGTTGTAGTAGCTATTGAAAAGGGAGCCTTCGGGTTGCTCTCGACTACCGTCGCCAACTTTACTGTATATGTATAAACAGGATTTGGCATTAAAAATCCTACAATGGTTTATACGGCATAAAACTATACCAAACCAAACCAAACTTCTCCCCCACCTCTCTCTCTTTCTCTCTCTCTCTCTCTTTCTCTCTCTCTCTCTCTCTCTATATATATATATATATATATATATATTATTCTATTCGTATTTATCTATCACCGATTCCATTTCCTACAACAAACATTAGGTTAATGTATACTGTTTGCACGTGTTTTCTCACTTTCCACTGATGTTCCCTATCTATAATTCGGACATTATCCTATGCAATTAATTTGAACCCTTATGTTTCCGGATGTCATCTATGATCCCACACTTTTCTATTATCTCTCTGAAGAAGGTTTCTTATATCGCTCGACTTTCATATGTTTTTGTTTAATGAGGTAATTTTATATTGACTTATAATACTAGGGTGAGTCAAAAGTTTGGCAATATTTTAGTTACATGACGCACAATTCCGTAACTCTGGATGGTCTTGCCAAGGTCATGAAACTGACGAACTGCATCAACTGATAAATGCCGAGCTCTCCTGGTACTCGCTAGATTTGCTTCTGCAGCTTTGGGCACAACCTCGGAATCTACGGTTTCAGACCAACTTGACTTTACTTTATCATCAACGATCATTCAACATTAGGTACAATAATCTTTTTTTCGCTCAGCAATTGCTTTTGGTTGCTTTCTTATTGTTTTGGCTCCGTTTAAACTCGTAAGGTTAAAGTTCTCGAATTAGTCTACGCTACACGTGTCAGCGCACTACCCACCGCAATACAATTAAGCATTGCGAGTACCTAAACTGCGTCGGTCGCGTGATATACACACTGCAATTAAGCACGTACCGAAATATTGCAAAACTTTTGACGCACCCTCGTAGTTGCTATTTAAATAATCGACTAGATTAGTGACACAACAACCAGGGATTAAGCTCACTAGCAATGGCTTGCATGTTTTACTTTCTGTTATTTTATTGCTGAAGCTCTTGGGTTTATGACTCTATGTTGGTATCTATACGTCGTTAAAAAAAATTATGGCTCTTTTGTGTTACTGATAGTTTTATAGATATTTTATTCTGAAAGCGTCGCAAGAACAAAGCAAGTCGTAAAAGGCGACTAGCCATGTCTATTATATGTTTGTGATTGGTCGATTGAAAACGCCTGATCCTTTTTTACACACGTGGGTGCAATGATACAGATCTTTTTCATTCATTTAAATATGTATAAGAGGAATAAAAAAGGATTCTGATCTTTACGACACACAATTTATACCGTACCATTCAACACGGTGTTTTTTGTCTATCAGCGGGGTTAACAAGCAAATTATACGATATTTAAAACCGTTAAGTATCTGTAAAAGAAAATTTACTTAAGAACGGCACAAGGCCAGATGGAGGCAAAAATAAAGTTATTTATTGATTTCAATGATATGTAAATTACCGTTTCCCCCCCCCCACACACACACACGAGCGTGGAGCACTCTGACAAAGGAATTAACGACTGCCACTCGCATAATGCAAAGCTCTTCGAATGAATTGAGCACTCTGGTATCCGGTAAGGCAAAAATGTAAACAAACGAAAGCTACTACATGTCTTTTAATTCCTGAGCTGACGTTGCTCGTTTGCTGGTTGAGTGGTATGATACTAAGAGTAACGTAAATTTGGTTGGGTTTCGATCCCAGCTTCAAGCGTCCTACGTATCTAGCCACACTGAAGAGTTGTGATACAACTAAACAGTCTGTCTGTGTATGACTCTCTCTCTCTCTATATATATATATATGAGTGTGTGTGTGTACGCGTGTGCGCACTTTTACAAAAAAATAAATAAATAATAAGAAGAAGGAGGTGCAGGAAGTTCTTGAGATAATCAAGAAGTGAATAAGATTTTTTAATACTTTTTATTGAAAATCTGTTAAAGAAACTTTGGAGAGAAAATACCAAGTGGGCTGAATTCCAAAAGTACATATGTCCTTTCTTTCTTGATTGGACAAAGAATGATACATATATAGATAGATATATAGATATGTGTGTGTGTGTGTGTGTGTGTGTTGTTATGCAGCGGTCCTTCATTTAATCATATTTGATTAAATAATAAAGACACATTTTGTCTATGTAATTTTATTGGGATCCTTTCAAGTTTCCTGACAAGTGTTTTGCTTTTAGCCTAGGGGTGTTAGATGAATTTACTGAAATTATACCGAGCGCTTTCGGATCTTTCATAGGCCATAATTAGAGGTTGTTTGCAAGTGTAAAGGTTGGTCTTTTTTAATAAGTTGTTAATGTTTTTTATATCATTGCAAAAATTACGTAAACGTATAGATGGTTTAAACTGAGAAGCTGATGACATCGAACGAATTTAAAACAGAACGCTATGAAGGGAAATAGGATATTTATCTTGATGAGAAATAGAATATATAAATTATCTCCACATTGTTAATAACTAAAAAAAAAACCAAAAACTAAAGGCATTTCAAAACATATATATATATATATATATATATATGTATATATATATATATGTGTGTGTGTGTGTGTGTGTGTGTGTGTGTGTGTGTGTGTGTGTGTGTGTGTGTGTGTGTGTGTGTGTGTGTGGAGTTTGAAGAAATTGCAATAAAACCGTCATTTTTAGGTCAAGAAAGAGCTTATTACAATCTAATTATCTCACCTCTTCATGTCGGCTTCATTACTAAATTTCATTCATTGGAAAAAATACAATCATCAGATAAATTTAGATAATGTCTTAACAATAACCAGTATATTTTTTTAGGTGACGAGTTATGTTGAATCGTATGAAAATGACAATTTTCTTAGGTTTTTTGATGAAATAGTTTTAATATACAAAATAGAATTTTATATAAGTTTATATTTGTTAAGAGGCTATTCATTCCCATATAAGTCGTTTATCGTAGATAATTTTCTCTTCTTAAATCGATTTATTCCTTTATTCTATATTTTTCACTTATTTCCATCATTGGGTTGAAGAGTTTGTTTGCCATTACATAAAATAAGTGAAAGGAAAGAGAGTTCAAAAATTGATAAATCTTGATTCAGGAATTGAATGTCATTGTCAACCAGACAGGAAAAACAAAGGGTCTGATCTTCACTTAATAAAAAAAAATAATAAAAAAGCAAATGAAATTTGGGTTAGGAAGATAAGGTGACCTGAATTTTGTGGGTTTTTCTAAATCTTCATTAGAAATTTCTCATTATTTCTTTGTCTGAAGATGCAGATTGTTTGAGATATAAGGTCTGCTGAAATAAATATCATTACAAAAAATATGAGTTATTTTCAAAGGCTTTTCTTTTTTATGGATGTATATATATATATATATATATATATATATATATATATATGAAAATAAAATAGAATTATATATATATATATATATATATATATATATATATATATATATTGATGATAGAATTTATGCAAATAAAAGTTCCTACACAAAAATTGATCGATGTTTTTATAGCAAAGCAGGGATAAAACCTAAAAAGCATCATTATTATTTTCACTTGAAATTACATGTGGTTAGCCCAAACATCTTTATAGTTTTGTTTTCTTTGTTCAATGGCATGTCAACCTTAATTGGTTAATTAATACCGAGCAATCATTGAAGAAAAACTGCAATAGTACTATTCAAGCCATAGCTAGAAGGATAAGGGCTTCATACCTTTCCCAAATATATCTATTCGAAGGTTGACAATAACGTGACTGGATGTTCGAAATTACTTACTTCGTGGCCACAGTCCAGCACTTTATCTATTAAGCTACAGGGACTACTCATCACCTCTCTCTCTCTCTCTCTCTCTCTCTCTCTCTCTCTCTCTCACACACACACACACACACACACTCACTATATATATATATATATATATATATATAAATATATATGTAAAAAAAAACTCATATATTTATAAAACATTAGACAAACTTATAAATAAGTGTATATATACATATATATATATATATATATATATATATATATGTGTGTGTGTGTGTGTGTGTGTGTGTGTGTGTGTGTGTGTGTTATCAGTCATAAATTTATAAACAAGTGCACACACACAGGTATATATATATATATATATATATATATATATATATATATATATATATATATATATACAATCTTATATTGATATAGCCATATATTTACTTGTTTGCTGTAAGAACGTATTAATCTATGATTGTTTGTGGAGAGACAGGAGAAAAACACACTGAAGTTTATTCATACATATATGTGTGTGTTTGTTTTGATTTTTTTTTAATATTGCTTGTTTGTTGCTGTGAATGAAAGGTCAATCCGGCTTACTTGCACTCTGATAATAAAGAATGCTCTCTAACGTTTGAAGTTATATTTCTCCACTTCCGTTCGCTTTCTCTACTCTCTTCTACGGTGGAGTCTTTTGTGCTCCTTTTAACAATACCGCAATGTTGCTCGCAGACAATTGTGTGTTTGTCGACGATGCGCACCCATATATTGCTTTGAACGTATACGTGATTGTCATTTAAACTTTTTAAATATAAAATAGAGTAGAAAGACTATACACCTTAGCTAGAAATATGTTTTAAAGGCATTTATTCACGCTCTTGGCGATACGGTTATTGTCGTACGAAGTGAATTCAGCTACCTGAGTTTAAATGCTGTTTGCATTTTACATAGCGCTACTACGTTTGGAAAAAGGTGTGAATGGAGTCCCTGGAGCGTAATGGTTAACTTACAAAACTGTGAAATCGTACTTAGCAAGTTCGAACTCTAGTCACGTAATTACATTCACTTTCGGACACATATCATTGAGAAAGTTATGAACCCCAATACCCTCTAAGCTATAGATTAAAATTTACCACTAATGTTCTTATACAAGATTTGTCTTGACATTAAATAACCTACGGAGGTTGATATGCCATCAAGCAAAGAAACCGAACCACACCGAAAGATATGAACTCAGTTATTTTCCCCTCAGCCATATGTATATAGTAGGGTAGACTGAGCTCTTTAAGTTTGGTATGGGAACCGATTTCGAAAAAGAAAAACTCTGAATTCAATTGTAAGCATCTAAAATATTTGTCGACTTTTCAGAATTAAAATGTTAAAGCAACTATTTGGTAGGGGGTGGGTAAATTAGTTCTACTATACAATTGGACGCACTGAGATCCTTTTTAAAAATTATTCTCATTCGATGTAAAAATTAACTTCTAAAGAAACTACTAAACAAATAATAAAAATATGACCGTTCAATAAATACAATTCCCTGACCTCTGGAAGGTGCGGAAGCAAAATATGGAATAATTTTTTAAAGGTTCTTTTAGTACGATTAGTCCAATATTTGGAAGAAAAATGATAAATCTAAATTTTCATGATTAGCTCTTTTATTCAAGCACCTTTTCATTAAAATTCAGCCCAATATCACAGAGCAAAAAATGGAAGGACAAATAATCTATGATCTGCTTAATACCAAAACAAAGCCAAAAAAAAACTTTTGAATTAATTGGAGTTTCTTTATAGGCCTCCATCAAACCCAGACTTTAAGCCCCTTGGTTTCACTATATGGGGCGTTTTAGAAAACAAAACAAATACAACTTCCCATCCAAATATTGCTTTGCTTAAGAATTCTATTGAGGGAGAATGGAATCAAATGTCTAAAGAATTTATTTTGAAAACATGCAAATCGTTTCGAAGCCATGTTGATACAGTAAGTAAGTAAAGTTGGCGACTGTAGTCGAGGGTGACTCGAAGGCTCCCTTTTCAATAGCTACAACACCGAGGTGTAGGGGATCGCGCTACTCCTTTCCCTGGATTGTACCACTTTACCCTTGTAGGATTTTTAATGCCATATCCTATTTATACCAATATAGTAAAGTGAAGTTGGCGACGGCAGTCGAGGGCGACCCGAAGGCTCCCTTTTTTAGTAGCTACAACGCCAAGGTGTAGGGGTGGGCGCTACTCTTTCCCCTGGATTGCTCCATTGTACCCTTGATACTTACCTTATAATGCTAGGAGGTATCAAATACCAGATTTAAAGTCTTTGGCATGATTCGACCTGTAATTGAACCCCGGTCTTCCGGAACATTTTCGAACACTCTACCCATTTGCCAATGAGCCGAAAAAATGGCGGTCATATTGAGTAAATTTACTGTTTTTGTGTCTATCTTCTTATTTTGTTGTTTATTTTTTGAATTGAAATTAATCTTGTTTTTATAATAGAGTCGTTTAGTATTGTACTAGAATATTCCTAATTTTACTTCTGCACCCAGTATACATGGAATAAAACTCGATGAGTCGACATGTTATTAAATCATTAATCGGTTTCTTGATTACATCGTCTTAATTTCAAATCTTCAAATTACAGATTGTTTAAAAAATATTAACATTTCTATGCGAGTTCTTACATGATATGATTTTTAACTCATTATTGGAAACTTTTCCTGATCTCTGTAATATCGATTCCGCTTTTCTAATAAAGATACTCTAATAGAAATATTGACTTTGTTTTTACTCTCCTGTGATGGCAAACAAATGGAGACTGTTTGAAATTATATCATAACAGTATTCCCATAAGGGTATTAACATTTTTTTAATTACCCTGTATTTAATTATTGATTTTCATTTTTAACAGTAGTGTTCTGAAGTGTTTTCGTTTGGGGACGATGATAATGCTTTGAGTAAAACTATTCAATTAACAAATATTGCAAGCTAATAACATAATTAAAGACTTACTCTATTATTAAGCGATCGTATGTTGAACGCCAAATCCATACTAATGGTTGCTTACATTCATTGTCAGAAGTTTTTTTTTTATGATTTAAGGTTAATATGTTTAGAAAGTGTTTAATTCCCATCACAAATTACCTAAACGCCCTAAATATTACCCTAAATATCCCTGTTAATCCTTATATTTGACGTTGATATTGCAAATTTTTACTCTGCCAGGTCGACGGGGCTTAGACTACACTCCAGATTGATTTGGTTTGGTTTTATGGCATATCAACTATTGTAGGTTATTTAAGGTCAATTCCTTTTTATACATGTATATTAAATATATGATTTCTAAACACATTTTGTAGGCAACATCTTTAAACGATCCTGAGTTAATTTTTTTACAGATGGTTAAGTGGTTTCACTTACATTTCTATCTAATAGGAACAATTCTATTTACTATTAGTCATTTGTTTGCACGTAGTTTAATTTTTCAGGTATTGCTATGCATAACTAACAATGCAATTAAACATCAGTCATTTGTTTACTCACTGTTAAATGATCAGACAGTTCCATTTATACAATTCAGTTTAGCATAAGCATACACTTTTTTTTTTTATTTACACACAGTTAAATGTAAAAAAAGTTAATTTCAAGCAATTCAGTTTAGCATAAGTACATAGTTTAAATGTGAAACAGTTCTATTTGACCCATAGATAGGACCCTATAAGGAGTTACTACGCCGGGCCAGAGTGGACCTGGGAGCGATGGCAATGAAGGGGTACTCAGCATTTCCCAAAGCCCCAGTTTAATTGGAACCTCACAAAGAGTTTTAGTGTCATATCCAGGACACGCATTGGGGGAGTCTTACCCCTCTGTAGAGATGCAGTCGGTGTATTCTACAGCTGCAACTGACTGGGCAAGACACCCCAGAAGATATGCTCTGAGTATGACACATCTGATTATGAGGGTCTAGTTCTGGAGCTCAGGTGAGTTAGAAGTAGCCCTTCCTTGCCATTACTCCCTAGTCTACTTTGATCCGGAATGGTAGTAGTCTTTAAGGTCGCATGTATACGTCAAACAGAAATGTCTGAGAATTATTAGTAATTTAAAGAATACTTGATGCCATACATTCTCTGAAGAAATATAGATTAATAAGGTTTCACAACAAACAAGAAGTAAGTATATGGCTTTCTGAAAAAATTATATATAAATGTATATGTGTATCTCTGTGTTATATATATATATATATATATATGTATATATATATATATATATATATATATATATATATATATATATATATATATATATATATATATATATATATATATTGAGAGAGAGAGAGAGAGATTTGGAAAATTATTTCTGTTAAGAATTGATTCTTAATCCTATAATTGTTTACTAAGGATTACTATAATTAGTTGGTTGAAACCATACAACTGTGGAAGTAAACGAGTTCGAACTCCAGTCGCGCTATTACATTCAATATCGCACAAATCATCTAGGGAAAGGTATGAAGCCCTTAATCCACCCCCAGCTATGGATTAAATAGTATCACAGTTGTTCTTATACAAGGATAACTTTGGCATTAAATAACCCAGAAAAGTTTGATATGCAATTAAATATACCATACAACTGTTTGCAAGTTATTTGGTAGGGATACTTGATATATAACCGTGTGGAAAAAACAAAACTCTTAAGAGACAACTACACACAAAATATAAGTACAAATGTATAATGAATGCGATTCCATAATCTCTGAACATAAAATAACTTAGAGTGGTGGATATGGTGTTAAAATAAATAAATAAGTAGTATTTTTACAGTAAGTGCAGTTTTCTTCCACTATTTAAAAGTAGACTATTCCTATGAAGCATTTTGGTGACGTAAAAGGAAGAAATAGCAATTATCATTGGATCATTCAGACCCAAAATATAGCCTTCTCTGTCAAAGACCCAAGTTCATCGTTGTCCGTAGCTGATGAGGATGGTTCGAAATACGACAATATTCTTAATTGCTTCTTAGCTCTGTGCATTTTTTAATAATATATCATATAGTTCTTTGTCGGCATTCAAATATGCGCCAAATCAGAAAATCTACGTGCCTTTTTAAAATTAAGTCACAGATAGATAGATAGATAAACAGAATGAGATAGATAAATGGATAAATGAAGAGAATGAGATAGATAGATAGATAGATAGATAGATAGATAGATAGATTGATAGATAGATAGATAGATAGATAGATATGAAGCAGGTGAGATGGATTAATAGAATTAGATAGGTAGCTCATTTGTTAGTGCATGTGCATGTGCATAAGCAAATTAGACAATAAAGATATCAACATTTCAAAATTCAATAGAAATCATATGTATATATATATATATATATATATATATATATATATATATATATATGTTGAAATGATAGATTGCGGTAAATCTGTCAGTATGGTAGATATATGTGTAAAGTTGGATAAATCAAACACTTAACACAGGTTTAGAGATATTGGCGACATTCCGTTCTTGGAATATAAGTAAAGTTGGTCACATTAGTCGAGGGTAACCCGAAGGCTCCCATTTCAATAGCTACAACAACGAGGATTCCCAGGATTGCTTCACTTTATTCTTTATCCACACCTTATAGTGTTGAGTGCTTCGCAAGGCGGCATCAAGTACCATTTTTTTAGTCTTTGGTATGACTCGACCTGGGATTGAACCTCGGTCTCCCGGACCATTGGCAAACACTCTACTCATTTGGCCAATGGCCCGGTACTCTTGGAATATATATATATATATATATATATATATATATATATATATATATACCATTTTCTTTTTTAAGCATGTTTGATTAAATAGGACAGACATTTTGTGTGTACCGATTCTGTCTTTGATCCGTTTAATTTTTCGTACTAGTCGTTTTTGATGAAATGAATTCAGGAAGGATTTTTTCCCCAAGTATTTTCGGCCTCAACTGAAACCATTTTATAGAGGCCTGACAACTATTTCTCTGTCGAGACGTTTAGCCTTTCATCTATCCGACACTTGTTCCATTTCTTAACACCTCAAAATACATTCGTGTCCCTCCACTAAATACAAAAAAATTCTAACCGAAAAGCTCTCCATATTACACAAACAAACAAAAAAAAAAACTCCAAATTCTTGAAACTCAATATATAAAGATTAATAATCTTTTCTTAAACAAGATCTACTTCGAATATAGCATCCACATTCTAAAATGCTTTTAATACTTTTCCCACCAATTCTTGCACCGACCTCTTTTAAAATTCTTTTCTTCCGTAAATTCCTCCTCTATTTGATCAAGTGGGCATCAAGAACCATTTTTTTTGAGTCTTTGGTATTACTCGACCGGGTATTGAACCCCGGTCTCCCGGACCTTAGGTGAACACTCTAACCGTTAAGCCAATATGTATGTACAATGCCTAATCTTTTGGCGCTTTACCATTTTCCTACCTACTGGCATCATGCTGTAAAAAAAGGCCTCGGAAAAACGAAAATATTCAGATGTTGATATTTCATAAAAAGCGAAGTATATTAAGTCAGATTTCGGAAATCGGGGGGGGGCTAAATTCAGAATTATTGTGCGTAAGGCACGTTTCACAAAGACATTACGAACTACTCAACAGTTTATTTTCACCTGCTCCAACTTGAAATGCACATTATATATATATATATATATATATATATATATATATATATATTTATATATATTTATTCGTGTGTACGGCTTTCATTGTACCTTAGTTGTTGTGACGTTTAAGTGTAGTCAGGTAACTCTCCTCGGAAAGATTAATGTTACACACACAGATGTATACACACGCAAATGTGTACACACGCAAATGCTTGTGTTTCAACGTACTAAATGTATATCTGTTTGAGTAGGTACGCATTCTTCCGTCCTTAAAAGTGTGAAAAAAAAAGAAAAAAAACATTAATTTGCAGAAGCCACTTAGCTAGAAAGAGAAAAAAACGAGGAGGGAGAGAGAGGAGGAAAGGAAGGAGAAAAATAGAGAAAGAAAGAAAGAAAGAAAGAAAGAAAGAAAGAAAGAAAATCTGAGCAGGTAATAGAGAGAGATAAAGAGAACAAAGAGAACAAAGAGGAGAGAAAGAGAAAGAGAAAGAGAACGAGAGAGAGGG